>WOXC01001160.1:0-43341 GCA_011680675.1 Gymnobelideus leadbeateri
CCATTGTGTACAGTTCAAACACCTCCAATTTTATAAAGCTCAGGTCCCCCCATTGTGTACATTACAAGGCCCCCCATTGTGTACTGCTCAAGATCAATCATGGCATGAACCTCAATGCCCCCATTCTGTATAATGCAGGCACCCTCATTTTGTATAGCTTAGGATGTCCCAAATTGGGTACAACTCAGTCCCCCACCATTGTATACAGCTCAGGCCACACTCCCATTGTGCACAGCTCAGGCTCCCCCATTCTGTACAGCTCAGACCCCCCCATTATGTACAACTCAGGCTCCCCTGTAATGCACAGCTCAGTAACCCCAACTGTCGACACCTCAGGCCCCAATTTTGGAGAGCTCATGTCCCCCCATTGTGTACAGCTCAGGCCCCGCTTTCTGTAGAGCTCAGACCCCTCAATTTCTTATAGTTCAAGTCCCCCATTTATTACAATTCGGGACCCACCCAACTTTGTACAATACACCCCTGCTTCTGTCCATCTCACCCCCCCCCACTGTGTATAGCTCAGGCACCATCCTTTGTTTACATTTCAGTACCCCAAATTGTGTACAGTACATGCGCCCTGAATTTGTGGTGTAAATCTCAGCCCCCCCCTCAATGTTGTATAGCTCAAATACCCCACTGTACACGGTTCAGGTCCCCTCGTTTTATACAGTTGATCCCCCACTTTGTGCACAGCTCATTCTCCCCATTTGTGTACAGCTCAGGGCCTGCATTGTGTACACCTCAAGGGTCCCAGTTTTGTGTAGCTCAACACCCCCTTTCTACATAGTTCAGGTTCCCCCATTTTGTACAGTTGATCCCCCCACCACTGGGCACAGCTCAGTTTCCCCTATTGTGCACAGCTCAGGCCCCACCAATTTTGTGTAGCTCAAGTCCCCCATTGTGTACAGTTCAGATTCCCCCGTTTTCTACATTTGATCCCCCCATTGGGCACAGGACAGACTCCCCAGTTATGTACAGCTCAAGCCCCCCAATGTGTTCAACTCACACCTACTAGTATGTACATCATAAGCCCCCATTGTGTACAATACAGGCACAGCGATTGTGTACAGCTCAACACCCCCCCTCCCATTGTGGACAATGCAGGACCCCATTGATAACAGTACAGGCGCCCCCGGACACACAGCTCATGCCAAACAATTGTGAACATCTCAGGACCCTCATTGTGTACAGCTCAGGCACCTGTATCGATAACAATATTTACTATATTCTCTGCAGTTCAGGCCCCCAATTTTATACATTTCAGCTCCCTGTTGTATACAGATCAAGCCCTGCAATTGTCAAGTCATGCCCCCCAGTTGTGTAGATTTCAGGACCCACCATTATGTATAGCTCAGGCCCCCCACAAACACACCCCCATTGTGTACAGCACAGGCCCCCCCATTGTATGTACTTCAGGCTTCTGGATTGTACACAGCTCAGGCCCCTGCAATTGTGCACAGCGAAGGCCCCCTCATTTTGTACAGCTCAGGCCACCTCAATTGTGTATTGCTCAGATGCCCCCATTTTTGTATACCTCAACTGCCCCATTGTGTACAGCTCAGGCACTCCAATTGTGTACTGTTCAGGCCTGACCATTGTGTACATCTCAGGCCCCGCCATTGTATACAGCTCTGGTCCCCCATTCTGTGCAGCTCAGCAGCCGCCTTTATGTATAGCTCAGGGCCCCCATCCTGCACAGTTAAGGCCCCTCCATTGTATATACTACAAGCCGACCCACTGTGTCCAGCTCAGGCCCCCCAGTTGTGCACCCCTCAGGCCGACCCATTGGGTACAACTCACATCCCCCAATTGGGTACAATACAGGCCTCTGCATTGTGTACAGCTCAGGCAACCCCAATTCTGCAATTCTCAGGCCCCCTCAATTGTATACAGCCCAGTCCACCCCATTCTGTATAATTCACCCCCCACACAACAGGCCCCACCACTGTGTACAGCTCAGACCCTCCACTGTGAATAGTTCAGGCTTCCCCAATTTGTACAGCTTTGATATCCCCAATAGTACAAAGCTTATGCCTCCAATTGTATACACTCAGGCCCCCCCCCCATTGTGTACAGTACAGCCCCTCCTTGTGTACAGCTCAGGATCCCTTTATACACGGTTTCGGCCCCACACTATGTATACAACTCAAGCACCCCAAGTGAGGACAACTCAGATGCGCATTGTGTAGAGCTCAGCCCCCCCGCCCCCATTGTGTACACCTAAGGCCCTGATTGTGCAGATCTCAGGCCCCCCCATTTTGTACAGCTCAGGCCTCCAATTGTGCACAATACAGGGCCCCTCATTATGCACCACTCAGGGTCCCCCAATTGTGGACAGCTCACACTGCCATAATGTAGAGCTCAGGCCGCCCCATTATGTACATCTCAAGCACCCAATTGTGTACAGTTCAGGACCTCCAAATTGTGTACAGCACAGGTCCCACATTTTGTGCAGCTCAGGGCCCCCCATTCTGTACAGCTCAGACCCCCAATTTTTATCATTAAAGTCACCCATTTAGTACACTTCAGGCCCCCCATATTGTACAATACACCCCTGCTTCTGTATACCACAGACACCCAAATGTGTACAGTACAGCCCCTGCGTCTATAAAACTCGGCTCCCCTGCAAAGTGTACAGCTCAGGCCCCACCTACGTTTACAGTTCAGTACCCCCAATTATGTATAGTTCAGGTGCCCCGAATTGTTTAAAGATCATGCCACCACAATTGTGAACGCCTCAGGCCCTGCATTGTGTACTGTACAAGAAAACCCATAGTGAAAAACTCATGCACCCCCAATTGTGTACAGCTCAGGTCCCCCCATTGTGTGCAGCTCAGTCCCCCCAATTTTTCATACCTCAGGTCCCCCACTGTCTGCAGTTCCGGCCCCCCATTTTGTACAGTTCAGCCCTCTATTGTGCACAGAGCAGGCCCCACAATTGTGGACAACTCATGCCCCCCAGTTGTGTAGATTTCAGGACCCACCATCATGTACTACTCAGGCCGCCCACACTGTATATACCACAGGCCCACATTGTGTACAGCACAGGCCCCCCCCCCCCACTGTGTCCACTTCAGGCCTCCGAATTGTGCACAGCTAAAGCCCCCTCATTGTGTATAGTTCAGGGCCCCTAATTGTGGACAACCCAGGCCCCCCCCATATCGCACAGCTCAGTACCCGCCAATTATATATAACTCAGGCTCACCCATTGTGTACAGCTCAGGCTCTCTGACTGTGTACAGATCAGCCCCCCATTTGTGTACAACTCTGGGTCCCCCCCCATTGTGTATAGCTCAGGACGCCCATTGTTTACATCTCAAGCACCCCCATTGCGAACATTTCAGGCACCCCCCATTGTATACAATTCAGATCGCCAAAATATAGCATAGCTTAGGGTCCCCCCGTTGTGTATAGCTCAGGGCCCCCATTGTATACAGTACAGCCGCGACTTCTGTCCAGCTAAGGCCCCCTATTGTGTACAGTTCAGGACACACAATGATATACTGTGCAGTTGCCCCAATTCTGCATGGCATCTCCCTAATTGTGTACAGCTCAGGGTCCCTGTTGTGTACAGTTCAGGCCACCCCAATTATGTACAGCTCAAGCCCCCCCAATTTAGTACAGCTCAAGTCCCCCATTGTATACAGCTCAGGCACCCCCATTTTGCACTGTTTAGGCCCCCTCATTGTGTACAGTTCAGGCTCCCCCAATATAGATCAGCTCAGGGCCCCCAACTGTGTACAACTCAGGCCCCTCAGTTGTATACAGCTCAGGCTCCCTCATTCTGTACACATCAACCCCCCACTTTGTTTACAACTCAGACCCCCATTGTGTATAACTCAGACATCCCAATCTGTACAGCCTAAAAAACCCGTTGTGTACAGGTCACGCATGCCCATATCCCACACTTCAGGACCCTCAATTGTGTAAAGTTCAGTCCCCACAATTTTTCATACCTCAGGTCTCCCATTGTCTGCAGTTCAGGGCCCCCGTTTTGTACAGTTCAACCCCCTATTGTGCACGGATCAGGCCCCGCAATTGTGGACAACTCATGCCCCCCAGTTGTGTAGATTTCAGTACCCACCATTATGTATAGCTCAGCCCCCCATATTATATATAACAAGGGCCCCCATTGTGTATAGCACAGGCCCAATCATTATGTACAGCTTAGGGTCACCACTGTGTACAGCTCAGACCCCCCACTGTCTACAGTTCAGGCCCCCCAATTGTGTACAGCTCAGGCCTCCCATTGTGCCCATCTCAGCCCTGCCTTTTGTGCACATATCAGGCCCCCCCAATGTGTACAGCTCAGACCCCCTCTCTGTTTACAACTCAGGTCCCCTATTGTGCACAGCTCATATCCCCCAGTTATATACAACACAGCACCCCCATTGTGTACAGCTCAGGCCTCCCATTGTTTACAGTTCCAGCCCCCCAATTTTGCACGGCTCAGGCCCCGCCAATTTATACAGCAAGGTACCCCAATAGTGTACATCTCAGGTGCCCCCATTGAGTTCATCTCAGTCCCCCATTGTGTACAGGTCAGGCCCCCTATTGTGTAAAGTTCAGGCCCCCCCAGTTGTGTACTACTCAGGCCCTGCCATGGCATAAAGCTCAATTCCCTCCATTGTGTATATTGCAAGCACTCCCTTTTGTATGGCTTAGGACGCCCAAATTGTGTACAACTCAGTCCCCCACCATTGTGTACAGCTCAGGCCTCCCCCATTGTGCACAGCTCAGATAACCCATTATGTACAACTCAGGCTCCCCTGTAATGCACAACTCAGTAACCCCAACTGTCGACAGCTCAGGCCCTAATTTTGGAGAGCTCAGGCCACTCCACTGTGTACAGCTCAGGTCCCCCCCATTGTGTATACCACAGGCCCACATTGTGTACAGCACAGGCCCCCCCCCCCACTGTGTCCACTTCAGGCCTCCGAATTGTACACAGCTAAGGCCCCCTCATTGTGTATAGTTCAGGGCCCCTAATTGTGGACAACCCAGGCCCCCCCCCATATCGCACAGCTCAGTACCCGCCAATTATACATAACTCAGGCTCACTCATTGTGTACAGCTCAGGCTCTCTGACTGTGTACAGATCAGCCCCCCACTTGTGTACAACTCTGGGTCCCCCCCCATTGTGTATAGCTCAGGACGCCCATTGTTTACATCTCAAGCATCCCCATTGCGAACAGCTCAGACACCCCCCCATTGTATACAATTCAGGCCGCCAAAATATAGCATAGCTTAATGTCCCCCCATTGTGTATAGCTCAGGGCCCCCGCTGTAAACAGTACAGCCCCGACTACCATACAGCTAAGGCGCCCCATTGTGTACAGTTCAGGACACACAATTATATACTGTTCAGTTTCCCCAATTTTGCATAACTCATCTCCCCAATTATGTACAGCTCAAGCCCCCCCCCAATTTGGTACAGCTCAAGTGCCCCATTGTATACAGCTCAGGCACCCCCATTTTGCACTGTTCAGGCTCCTTCATTGTGTACAGTTCAGGCTCCCCCAATATAGATCAGCTCAGGGCCCCCAACTGTGTACAACTCAGGCCCCCCGGTTGTATACAGCTCAGGCTCCCTCATTCTGTACACATCAGCCCCCCGCTTTGTTTACAACTCAGTCCCCTCATTCTGTATAACTCAGACTCCCCAATCTGTACAGCCTAAAAAACCCGTTGTGTACAGCTCACGCATACCCATATTCCACACTTCAGGACCCTCAATTGTGTAAAGTTCAGTCCCCCCAATTTTTCATACATCAGGTCCCCCATTGTCTGCACTTCAGGACCCCATTTTGTACAGTTCAACCCCCTATTGTGCACAGATCAGGCCCCGCAATTGTGGACAACTCATGCCCCGCAACAGTGTAGATTTCAGGACCCACCATTATGTACAGCTCAGCCCCCCACATTATATATAACAAGGGCCCCCATTGTGTATAGCACAGGCCCCACCATTGTGCACTGCTCAGCCCCCCCAATTGCGTATATTTATGGCTCCCCCAATATAAGATCAGTTCAGAGCCCCCAATTGTGTACTCCTCAGGCCAGGCCCCCCACTGTATGCAGCTCAGGCTCCCTTATTTTGTACAGATCAGGCCCCACCTTTGTTTACAACTGTTAGGGCCCGCCTAACAGGGCTGACGTCAAACTCACCTCTCCTGCCACCTCTATGGCACTCCAATTGCCTTCAGCGATTCCTGTCGCCCCTACGACCCGGGTTCTTCCCCACAAATCCCTCGGGGGAGCCTGCTCCTCCTAGAACAGACAAAGGAGCCCTGCAGTTTAATCTCTCTTGTTTACAATCACCTCATCTCTCTCTCCCCTCCCGCTTTCACCTTGCCTCCCTCCTTTTAGCTCCTTTCCCCTCCCCCGACTCTCTTCTCCCACGTGCCTCAGCAGTTACAAGCTTCTCATAGCAGGGGAATGCTCCCCTGTTAGCAGCACATACTCAATACCCCAAAATCACGGGGGAGAATAAACGCCCAGGTGCCTCCAACCCTGCTTGAGTTGCTCTGTCCTTTGCCTGAGTTTTCCGTGGGTTCTCAGAGTTCGGGTAGAGTCTTAAAAGGGACCCAACATACAACTAAGCCCCCCCATTGTGTATAACTCAGGCTCCCCAATCTGTACAGCCCAAAAACCCCCATTGTGTACAGCTCAGGCCCACAATTGTGCACAATACAGGCCTCCAATTGATAACAGTTCAGGACCCCCATAGTGTACAGCTCATGCAACCCCAAATATTAACATCTTAGGACCCACCAATTGTGTACAGCTCAGGCCCCACTGTTGTGTACAGTTCATGCCACCCAATTATGCATACTGACCCCCCAATTTATACAGCACAATTCCCCCCAATTGTGTACAGCTCAGGTCCCCCCATTGTGTACATTACAGGCCCCCCAACTGTGTGCAGTTCAGTCACCTCAATTTTTCTTAGCTCAAGTCCCCCATTGTCTGCAGTTCAGGCCCCCCATTTTGTACATTTCAGCTCCCGATTGTGTACAGATCAGGCCCTGAAATTTTGGACAACTCATGCCCCCCAATTGTGTAGATTTCAGGACACACCATTATGTATAGCTCAGGCCCCACACATTGTGTATAGCACAGAGCCCCCATTGTGTACAGCACAGGCACCCCCATTGTGTACTGTTCAGGCCCCACCACTATGCACACCTCAGTCCCCCCCAGTTGTGCACTGCTCAGGCTCCCTCATTGAGAACAGTTCAGGCCCCCCTAATTATCTACATTTCTGGCTCCCCCAATATAGATCAGCTCAGAGCCCCCAATTGTGTACACCTCAGGCCCCCACCCCTGTTGTATACAGCTCAGGCTCCCTCATTGTGTACGGCTCAGGACCCCCATTTTTTACAACAGAGGCCCCCAGTTGTGTACAACACAGGGCCCCTCATTATGCACAACTCAAGGTCCCCCAATTGTGGAAAGCTCATGCTTCCATTATGTACAGCTCAGGCCCCCCCATTGTGTACATCTCAAGCACCCTATTGTGTACAGTTCAGGACCTCCCAAATGTGTACAACACAGGTCCCATATTGTGTGCAGCTCAGGGCCCCCCATTCTGTATAGCTCAGACCCCCAATTTTTATCATTAAAGTCCCCCATTTAGTACAATTCAGGCCCCCCATATTGTACAATACACCCCTGCTTCTGTATAGCTCAGACCACCAATTGTGTACCATACAGCCCCTGCTTCTATAAAGCTCAGCTCCCCTGCAAAGTGTACAGCTCAGGCCCTACCTACGTTTACAGTTCAGTACCCCAAATTGTATACGGTTCAGGTGCCCCGAATTGTTTCAAGATCATGCCACCGCAATTGTGTATAGCTCAGGCCCTGCATTGTGTACAGTACAAGAAACCCCATGATGAAAAGTTCATGCACCCCCAATTGTGCACAGCTCAAGCCCCCCAGTTGTGTACAGCTCAGGTCCCCCCATTGTGTACAGCTCAGGCCTCCCACTGTGCACACATAAGGACCCCCACTAAGTACAGCTCAGGGTCCCCATTGTGCACACTTCAAGGCCCCCACTATATACAGCTCCCAGCCTCCCATTATGTACAGCTCAGGCCTCCCATTGTGCACAGTTCAAGCCACCCCACTGTGTACAGCTTAGGACCCCCCCAGAGAGTCTAGCGGAGGCCACCTCCCTGTGTATATTTCAGGTCCTCCCAATTGAGTACAACTTAGGTGCTCCCAATTGTGCACAGCTCAGGGACCCCATTGTGCTCAGTTCAGTTCCCCTTATTGTGTACAGCTTAGTCTGCCCCATTTTTTATAGTCCAGGCTCTCCCATTATGTATAGTTCAGCCACCCAATTGTGGACAGCTCAGGCCTCCCATTGTGTACGCTTCAGCCCCCCCCTCCAGTATATACAACTCTGAGCTCCTCATTATGTACAGCTCAGGCCTCCCATTGTTTCCAGTTCTGGCCCCTCATTGTGCAAAACTCAAGTCCCTCCATTCTACACAGCTCAGGCCCCCCAATTTTGCACAGCTCAGGCCCCACCAATTTATACAACACAGGTACCCCAATTGTGTACATCTCAGGTGCTCCCATTGCATTCATCTCAGTCCCCCATTGTGTAGAGTTCAAACACCCCCAATTTTGTACAGCTCAGGTCCCCCCATTGTGTACATAACAGGGCCCCCACTGTGTACAGACCAGGACCCCATTGTGTAAATTCCAGGCCCCCCCAGTTGTGTACTGCTCAGGCCCCCCCATGGCATAAAGCTCAAATACTCCATTGTAGATATTGAAGGCACCCCCATTTTGGACAACTTAGGACACCCAAATTGTGTACAACTCAGTGCCCCCATTGTGTACAAATGAGGCCGGCCCAATGGTGCACACCACAGGCTCCCCCATTGTTTACACACAGGCCACCCTGTTATGCACAACTCAGTGCCCCCAATTGTCAACAGCTCAGGCCCCAATTTTGGATAGCTCAGGTTGCCCCATTGTATACAGTTCAAGCTCACCCATTGTGTACAGCTTATGCCCCCCATTTTGTTCAGCTCAGAACCCCCAATTCCTTATAGTCCAAGTTCCCATTTAGTACAATTCAGGCCCCACCCAATTTTGTACAATACACCCCTGTTTCTGTCCATCTCACCTCCCCCCACTTTGTATAGCTCAGGACCCACCCTTCGTTTACATTTCAGTACCCCAAATTGTGTACAGTTCAGGGGCCTGAATATTTTCTTTAGACCTCAGCTACCCCAATTTTGCATAGCTTATGCCTCCCAATTGTAAACATCTCAGCACCCCCACCGTGTACAGCTCAGGCTCCCATTGTGCACACTTCAGGCCCCTCCATTGTGTACAGCTCAGGCCCCCTCATTGTTTACACTTCAGGCCCCCAATATGTACAACTCAGGCCCCCCTGCTGGTTATAACTCAGGCCCTCCCATTGTGCACAGTTCAAGCCCCACCACTGTGTACATCTCAGACCACCCCCATAGAGTATAGCAGAGGCCCCCCCATGTATATTTCAGGTCCTCCCAATTGAGTACAATTTAGGTGCCCCAATTGTGCGCAGCTCAGGACCCCCATTGTGTACAGCTGAGGCCCCACCATTGTGTAGACTTCATGCTATCCCATCATGCACAGCTCAGCCTCACCCATTGTGTACAGCTAAGACCCCCCCATTATGTACAACACAGGCCCCCTGTCACGCACAATTCAGTAACCCCAATTGTCGACAGCTCAGGACTCAATTTTGGAGAGCTCAGGCTGCCCCATTGTGTACAGCAAACCCCCCAGTTTTTTATAACTCAAGACCCCCTTTGTATATAGTTCAGGTTCCCCCATTTTGTACAGTTGATCCCCCCATTGTGCACAGCTCAGGTTCCCTATTGTGTACAGCTCAGGCCTCCCCAGGTATGTGGAGCTCACTCCCCCATTGTGTACAGTTCAGGTCCCCCTGTTTTGTACACTTCAGGCCCACCCCATTGGGTACAGCTCAGGGCCCCATGGTGTACAATAAAGGCACCGCCACAGTGTACAGCTCAGGCCCCCATTGTGTAGAGCTTTGGCCCTCATTGTATAGAATACAAGCCCCCCCATAGTATACAGCTCAGTCCTCCCATTGTGTACAGTACAGCCCCTCCTTGTGTACAGCTCAGGACCCCTTTATACACAGTTTGGGCCCCACACTATGTACAGCTCAAGCCCCCCATTTGAGGACAGCTCAGACCCCCCATTGTGTAGAGCTCACGCCCTGCCCCCATTGTGTACATGTAAGGCCCTGATGGTGCATATCTCAGGCCCCCCCCATTGTCTACAGCTCAGGCCCCCAATTGTGCACAATACAGGCCTTCTTTTGATAACAGTTCAGGGTCCCCCATAGTGTACAGCTCATGACCCCCCAAATATGAACAGCTCAGGCCCCCCTAATTGTTTATAGCTCAGGCCCCCCCAATATAGCACAGATCAGGGCCCCCCAATTGTATATAACTCAGGCCCACCCATTGTGTATAGCTCAGGCTTTCTTATTGTGTACATATCAGCCACCCCTTTGTGTACAACTCAGGCTCCCTCTCCCCATTATGTACAGCTCAGGACCCCCATTGCATACATCTCAAGCACCCCCATTGTGTACAGCTCAGGTACCCCCCAATTGTATACAATTCAGGCACTTCCATTGGGTACAGTACAGGCCTCCTTTGTGTACAATACAGGGCCCCCAATTGTGTACAGCTCAGGTCCCCCCATTGTGTACATTACAGGCCCCCTTATTGTGTGCAGCTCAAAATATTTTCATATTTACAAGCATCACCATTGTGGGGAAGCACCAATACCTGACCACACAAGCTGGGGAATCCCGGGTACAGCCATCAGGGTCCCGTCTGGGAGGGTCCCAGGCAAAGCATCCTCTCCATGGGTGGCATTCCAATTTGGGGTCTGAATCTTACAGTTTAAGTAGTGCTGAGAACAAAGAAGGCATACTGCCAGGTGTTTTTTAGCAAGCATCATATCTGGTGTGAGGCCAGGGAGGGAGGCCAGTCCCTCCAAGGCCCCCCCCAAGAGCCATGTTTCCTTGGAGTGGCTAGTTCCAGGAGTTGGGCAGTTATCATATCTCTTCTCAAGGACCTGGCCAGGGTGCCAGGAGAGGAGCAGCCCTCAAGTTCTCAGGATCCCCGTTCCCAAACAGCTTAGGGTAATAGAAAGATCATATTGAGTTGGGGCCTTGGTTTGTATAATCTTATTCCTCACAGAGGGGCTTACCTTGCCCCTACACCTGGAAATAAGATATACAGGCAATGAGGTAGAGAAATTCATCTTGCCCTACAAGAAAGTAAGTGTGGGGGGAGGGAGATGGGGGGATACAAGAAAGGGCAGGTTGGGGGGAAGGGGTAATCAGTATATTTGTCATCTTGGGGTGGGGTAAGGGGGAGACAGGGAGAAAATTTGGAACTCAAAATCTTGTGGAAATGAGTGTTGAAAAATTAAAAATAAAAATAAATAAACAAACAAACTCCAGTGGCTCCCTATCACCTCCAGGATTAAATATAAATTCCTCTGTTTGATGTTCAAAGTCCTTCTTTAACCTGGCCCCCTCCTTTCCAGTCCTCTTACCCCTCACTCCCCACCATGTACTCTGATCCAGTAACAGTCTCCCTACTGTTCCACAAACAATACATTTCCTCTTTCAGCTCTGGGAATTTGCTCTGGCTGACCCCATGGCTGGAATGCTCTCCATCCTCTTGGCTTTGTTGGCTTCCTTCAAGTTCCAGTTAAATCCCACCTTGTACAGAAAGTCATTCCTGCCTCCCCCCCAACTCTAGTGGTTGTCCTCTATTCATCATCTCCAATTTACCCTATCTATAACTTGTTTGGACATTGTTCATTGCATATTGTCTCCCCCATTCGATGGTGAGTGCCTTGAGGGTAAGGATTTTCTTTTGACTTTGTGCCCCCAGTGTTTAGCAAAGGGCCCAGCACAAAGTAGGTACATAATGTTTATTGACTAACTGGGTTTTTATGATGAGGATGAAAATCCTTGAAGCCAAGAAATAGAGTGGGGGGAGAACACATATGCAGACGCAATGCTCTTGATCTCATGAAATGAACTCAGAAAGCTCAACTGAAAATTCAGGGCCAGGCTAGTATTAAGTATTTGCCATATGCAGTGCACAGTCCTAGGAAGAAGAGAACTCTTACTGTGGACTTATAGGGAACTGGCAGACCACATCAAGCTCTCCCATCAGACAAGCTCCTTCAGGATTTTTAACCTTTCCTCTAAAAAACAGTGAGGAGATGTCCAGTCAAGTCAGCAAAGTGTTTATATTGAGTGAGTGCTCGGTACCAAACACTATGTTAGACACTGAGGATAGAAAGCCAAACAACGAATAGCCTCCAGAATCAAAAAGGTCAGGGTCTGCTGATTGGACACAAAGGACAAACTAAACAGCTCGTTGTCTCAAGAGGGAGAGAGCAGTCAGCACTTGGGGCAATCAGGAAAGCCCCCATGCAGCAGGTCGGAGTGAGCTGGGCTTGATAGGAGGCTAGGCATTCTTGTTGCTAGATAATGTGTTATTTTTCCCCAGTTACATGGAAAGACAATTTGTAACGTTCATTTTTGCTAATTTTGTGTTCAAAATTTTCTCCCTCCTTTATTTCCCTCCTCCCTGAGACGGTAAGTAATTTAATATAGGTGATGCATGTTCAATCACGAGAAACATATGACCAGATTAGTCACATTGTCAAAGAAGACACAAATCTAAAGGGGGAAAACATGAAAAATATGAAGGAAAAAACGGTGCGCTTGGATCTGCATTCACATCCTACCAGTTCTTCCTCTGGGGGCAGAGAGCATTGTTCATCAGGAATCATTCAGAACTGTATTGGATCATTGTATAGATAAGAATAACGAAGTTATTCACAGATGATCATGATCGAGTATTGCCATTACTCTGTACAATGTTCTCCTGGTTCCACTCTTTGCATTATGAGTTCATTTAAGTATTTCCAGGCTTTTCTAAAATCAGTCTGCTCATCATTTCTTAAAGCACAGCAGTGCTCTATCACAATCCTATACCACAACTTGTTCAGTCAGTCTCCAGTTGATGGGCATCCCCTCAATTTCCAATTCATTGCCACCACAAAAAGAGCTGCAATAAATATTTTTTGTACAAATAGGTTCTTTTCCCTTTTTAAAAATCTCTTTGGGATACTGACCTAGAAGTGGTATTGCTGGATCAAAAGGTATGCATAGTTTTGAAAAGCTTTGAGCACAGTTCAAAATTCCTCTCCAGAAGCTAGGCATTCTAAGAAAAATGAGTCAGAGGAGGTGATACAGCAAAGTCAAAGGTCTGGAGGTAGGACATGGAATAGAGTGTCTGAGTGGCAACCAGCATGACTCCAGCTCCATGTAATATATAAAATACTGGAGTCAGTAGGGAGCCACTGAAGACTTTAAAGGAGAGGAGTGAAAACCTAGGTCTGTACTTTTGGAATATCAATTTGGCAGCTATGTGGAGGGTGGATCTGAGATGAGATGAGAGGCAAAGAAAGATATTTGGAGGTCATTGCAAGAGTCAACTGATGAGGTCTTGAACTAGGGTGATGACTGTGAGTGGAGAGCAGTGACTGAATGTGAGAGCCCATACAGAGGTACATGTTGTCTTCTATTTTTTCATTCTTTTAGTTCTGTCTTATAATTTACTAATTTCTCATTAGTTTCCATTTGCTCCATTCTAATTTTTTTTAAGCAATTGGGGTTAAGTAACTTGCTCAAGGTTACATGGCTAGTCATTATTTATGTGTGGGTGCTCATTTTCTGAGGCCGGATTTGATCTCGGGTCATCCCAACTCCGAGGCCGGCACTCTTACTCACTGAGCCACCTAGCTGCCCCTTTTTTTAGGGCAATTGGGGTTAAGTAACTTGCCCAAGGTCACACAGCTAGGTTTTTGTTTGTGTGGGTTAAGTGTCTGAGGCCGGATCCAAACTCAGGTCCTTCTGACTCCAGGGTTGGCACTCTACTCACTGCACCACCTAGCCACCCTCCATTCTAATTTTTAAGGAATTATTTTCTTCAGTGAGCTTTTGGACATCCTTTTCCATTTGTCCAATTCTGTTTTTTAAGGCAATCTTCTCCTCAATGGCTTTTTTGACCTCTCTTGCCATTTGGGTTAGTCTATTTTTTAAGGTGTTATTTTCTTCAGTATTTTTTTAATTCTCCTTTAGCAAGCTGTTGACTCATTTTTTATGATTTTCTTGCATGACTTTCATTTCTCTTCCCAATTTTTCTTTTTTTCTTTTCTTTTTAAAAAATATTTTTGTTTATTTTTGTTTTCAACATTCATTTCCACAAGATTTTAAGTTACAAATTTTCTCCCCGTCTTTTCCCTACCACCCACCCCAAAATAGCAATCCTACTGAACACCCCTTCCCCCAATCTGCTCTCTCTTACATCTCCCCCATCCCCCCGCCTCTGACTTTCTAGTAGGGCAAGATGGATTTCTATACCCAGTGCCTGTATATCTTATTTCCCAGTTGCATGTAAAATTTTTTTATAATATTTGTTTTTAAAACTTTGATTTCCAGATTCTTTCCCTTCTTCCCTCATCACCTACCCCAACTGGGAATTTGTGATTCTGTTGGGGCCCTTTAAGACTCTACCAGAACTCTGAGAACCCACGGAAAACTCAGGCAAAGGACAGAGCAACTCAAGCAGGGTTGGAGGCACCTGAGTGTGTATTCTGCCCCGTGATTTGGGGGTATTGAGTATGCGCTGCTAACAGGGGAGCACTCCCCTGCCATGAGAAGCCTGCTACTGCTGAGGCATGTGGGAAAACAGAGTCAGGGGAGGGGAAAGGAGCTAAAAGGAAGAAGGCAAGGTGAAAAGGGAGGAAGGAGAGAAGAGGGGATTGTGAATGAAAAAGAGATTAAATGGCAAGATATATCACATCTTGGTGTCAGGACTCATTTGTCAATTCAGGAGGAGCAGGCTCCCCCAAGGGGTTGTAGAGGCAACCCGGGTCGTAGGGGCAACCAGAGTGACTAGAACTGTAGAGGCAGCTGGAGAGGGGGTTGTAGAGGCAACCCAGGTCGTAGGGGCGACCAGAGTGACCAGAGCTGTAGAGGCAGCTGGAGAGGGGTTTGTGGAGGCAACCCGTGTTGTAGGGGCAACAGGAATTGTGGAAGGCAATTGGAGTGCCATAGAGGCGGCTGGAGAGGTGAGTTTGAAGTCAGCCCTGTAAGGCGGGCCCTAACATGATTCAATATAGGTTGTACATGTGTAGTTACGCAAAAAGTTTCCATAGTAGATATATTGTGAAAGAGTAACTATATTTCCCTCCATCCTATCCCACCCCCACACATTCTATTTTTTACTTTGATCCTGTCCCTTTTCAAAATTGTGTTGCTTATAACTAACCTCCCCCGCCATTCTGCCCTCCCTTTTATCATTCTCACTCTTATCCCCTTCCCCCCTACTTTCCTGTAGGGTAAAATACGAAACTGAGTGTGTATGTTATTCCCTCCCTAAGCCAAATTCAGTGAGAGTAAGGTTGACCCATTCCCTTTTGCTTTCCTGCTCTTCCCCTCCATTGTAACAGTTTTCTCTTGCCTCTTTTATATGAGATAATTTACCCTATTCTATCTCTCCCTATCTCCTTCTCTCATTATATTCCTCTCTCACCTCTTAATTTTATTTTTTAGATATCATCCCTTTCTATTTATCTAATCCTATGCCCTCTGTCTATGTATACATGTACACATATATACACACACTCACATATGTATTTATACACACATACACTCTACTATATAAACATATAAATGTATGTATACATATATATATACACATATATTCCCTTCAACTATCCTCATACTGAGAAAAGTCTCATGTGTTACAATTATCATTATCATTTTTCCATGTAGGTATGTAAATAGTTCAACTTTAATAAGTTCCTTATGATTTCTTTTTCCTGTTTACCTTCTCATGCTTCTCTTGCTTCTTGTATTTGAATATCAAACTGCCTGTTCAGTTCTGGTTTTTTTTTCATCAAGAATGCTTGAAAGTCCTCTATTTCATTGAATGACCATATTTTCCCCTGAAACATTATACTCAGTTTTGCTGGGTAGGTGATTCTTGGTTTTAATGCTAGCTCCTTTGACCTCCAGAATATTATATTCCAAACCCTTCAATCCCTTAAGGTAGAAGCTGCTAGATCTTGTGTTATCCTGATTGTGTTTCCACAGTACTCAAATTGTTTCTTCCTGGCTGCTTGTAATATTTTCTCCTTGACCTGGGAACTCTGGAATTTGGCTATGATATTCCTAGGAGTTTTCTTTTGGGGATCTTTTTCAAGAGGTGATTGGTGAATTCTTTCAATTTCTATTTTGCCCTCTGGTTCTAGAATATCAGGGCAGTTTTCTTTGATAATTTATGGAAGGATGATTTCTAGGCTCTTTTTGTGATCATGGCTTTCAGGTAGTCCAATAATTTTTAAAAGATTTCTCCTGGATCTATTTTCCAGGTTAGTGGTTTTCCAATGAGATATTTCACATTGCCTTCTATTTTTTCATTTGTTTGGATCTGTTTTATAGTATCTTAATTTCTCATGAAGTCTTTAGCTTCCATTTTCTCCAATCTAATTTTGAAGGAATTATTTTCTTCATGGAGTTTTTGAAATTCCTTTTCCACCTGGCAAATTTGACTTTTTAAGGCATTCTTCTCCTCATTGGCTTTTTGGGCCTCTTTTGCCATTTGATTTAGTCTACTTTTTAAAGTGTTATTTTCTTCAGAATTTTTTGGGTCTCCTTTAGCAGACTGTTGACTCACTTTTCATGATTTCCTTGCATCATTCTCATTTCTCTTCCCAGTTTTTCCTCCTCTTCTCTTACTTGATTTTCAAAATCCTTCTTGATCTCCTCCATGGCCTGTAATCAGCTCATATTTTTCTTGGAAGCTTTTGATTCAGGAGTTTTGACTTCATAGTCTTCTTCTTTGATTCCTGTGATTCCATGCTTTGATCCTTTTTGTCCCCAAAAAAGGATTCTATGGTCTGATTTCTCTTCCTCTGCCAGCCAATTACTAGACTTTTGAGCTCTTTGCCATGATAGAATTCTGCTTCCAGAATGGAGAGAGCTTTGTCCCAAATAGCTGGCGTTTTCCAAAATGTTGTCAGAGGTCTGAGGAGGGCAACCTCTCTTCAGACACCACACTGGCACAATGGCGTTTCTCACCCCAAGACCACTGCCTAAGACAGCAACCCAGATCCAAGCAGGATAAAGCAAGAGCGATTATCCTCTGAATGGTCACTTGGTCCCTCTACAATCTGCAGGCCAGGAGCTCTGGAGGCAGCCACACTGCAGCAGCTGCAGCCACCATGCCTCCGCCACCTCTCGACCCAGGAGCAGGGGCTGGATCATGCTCTTAGAATCACCTGGTTCTAACAGAGTTCTCCACTAACCTTTTACTTTCTCTTTGGCATTTATGGGTTGAGAAATCTGGAAACCACCACAGCTGCTGGTGATTCACTCTCCTGAAGTCTACTCAGGCAGCCACTGGTTGGGGCCACCCTGGGGACAGAAGCATTCAGCTCCCTGGGGCTGTGCTCAGCTTACAGAGCACTGAGATAGACCCTTCCTGTTGGCCTGCCAGGCTGCCTTCAGTGGGAGATTTGTTTCTCTCTGTCACTTTGTGGATTCCGTATGTCTAAAATTTGTTTAGAGTCATGTTTTATAGGTATTGGAGGTGGTTGTGGGGAGGAGCTCAGGAATTTCCTGCTTCTACTTCACCATCTTGGTTCTGCCCCCCCTTCCCAATTTTTCCTCTACTTCTCTTACATGATTTTCAAAATCCTTTTCAAATTCTTCCATGGCCTGAGACCAATTCATATTTTTCTTGGAGGCTTTTAATGTAGGAGCTTTAACTTTGTTATCTTCTTCTGGTTGTATGTTTTGATCTTCTTTGTCACCACAGTAAGATTCTATAGTCTGAGGGGTTTTTTAGGCTGTTTGTTCATTTTCTCAGCCAAAGACTTGATTCTCTAACTCTTTGTTAAGGTAGGACTCTGCTTTCAGAGTTTTGTGTAGCTGTTTTTAGAGATACTTCTAGGTATCTGTAAATTTTGAGTTCTTCCAAGGTGGTATGATCAAAGGAGAAGTGTTTACTCCTTTCCTGGCCTAGGTTCTGGTCTGTGAGTGACCACAAGCACTCTTTTCTGCCTTGGAACTGTGAGGAGGATTCCCTTTCCACTGGTGCCACAAGCTCTGCCATGCCAGTGCTCCTCCTCACCCCAAGACGGTTGCCCAGGACTGCAACCCAGGTTGAAGCACAGGCAAAGCAAGAGAATTCTGCCTCAGTACCAGTAAAAAGAGCCCTGCAATACCTCTCTGTTAAGCCACCCAATCCCCATACAGTCTATGTGCCTGGAGCTCTGAAAGCAGCCTTTGCTGTTGCTGCTGAGTGATGAGCCACTGATCTTCTATGCTGTCTTTGGAATTTCTGGGCTGGAAAGTCTAGAAACCATCAAAGCTGCCAGTGATTCAGTCCCCTAAGACCTTCTCCAGCCTGTCTATGCCAGCAAGACCTATTATGGACAATTGAGGCAAATACAGGATGGCAAGCCAATCAGAATTTGAGTGTTTTTATTTATTAGCCAGTGGCTGTCTCCCAGAAGGGAAGGCAGCCCTGAGCAGTCTGTCCAGCAAGCTTTTATACAGTAAAAAGTACTTCCTGAAACAAACAGTGGTCAGCAAGGCAACTGTTGCTACATAGGGATGTAACTAAGGTTGGGGGGCGCTACAAGCTAATGAGGCAGATCTTTGTTTTGGTTACATCTTAGTTACAAGGCAGGTGCAGGGCGAGGTTTCACAATGGTCATACCTTTACTCTAGGTTCTTGGGGACCCCTGGGGGCCTTGTGAGAGGCCTTGTATAGGAGCTAGCACTATGGGAACCTAACTGCTACTTCACTCCCCCCTTTTCAAGGGCACGACTAGAACTTGGACTCAACGAAGTCCAAGGGGCAAAGAGTTTGACCTCCTGAATCTGTTTTCTAACATATATGGATAAGCAATTAATCAAGCAGGGGGCTATAGGGATTACTGGTGATAGCAAGGGGGTAAGAAGACAAACAGAAAAGACATCATGGCTGCCTCTTAAGTTTCAACTTCAAGTCTCCAGTCACTTCAGTTGTCCACTGGTCTGGAATGGTGGTCCCCTTGATGTGGGCACGATGTCTCTTTTGGGAGATTCTGTGAAGCAGCTTGGTAGATGGCACGAACTCCTTCCTGGATGCTCTGGAGAGCCTGGAGCAACTTAAGCAAGGCATCATCAGAGATATCACAGTTCTGAGAAACAGAGTCAACTACTCAGAAACATGGCTTTACATTTAAAGGTCCACTTCTTCTAGCCATGCAAGACTAGGTTCAAACAAATAATTCAGTTTTCTTAGCCACACAGGGCTAGGCTCAGTTAATACAAAAAGACACAATCACATTAAGTCAGGTACATGTCACCAAGATGACCAAGGGAACTTACATACAAACAATATACCTGTTTCATTTAAGCAACACTTTTAAATCCCAGATGCCTCATGTAGTTACAGAATTTAGAAAGGGGTTTTGCATCTCCATTTCAGATTTAGAGGTGACCAATTTTGACCGAATCTAAAATCCAAAAATCCAGACCTCTGATCTTATTCCCAAACATGTTCAAATCATGAAGTCACATAATAGAAAATTTTTAAAGTCAATTTTATCCATCTGTATTTAATCCCAGGTGTTATCTAGTCTGATCCTGTTGCTGTCCCCAAACTTCACTATCCTGGTCAATCAGGCATCTATTTCATTACTTTTTGTCTTGTTGTTAATAAGGATGTTATCTCTATATTTATTCATTCATTTGGCCCTGAATATTACTTCTCAGTGAGTTTTCTATAGAATAAAAGGAGGGACAATGTCATAAACCTTGTCAGAAGGAAAACTTCCTAGCCTTGTTTGATTCCAAGCATGAGTCATCTCTGTTGGTCATTCAGATAGTCACCAGGTGCTGAAAGCAAGGCTTAGGCATAAATAGGTGGGAAGTTTCCTTTTCAGAAAGGGCTAATAATGATGCCCCTGCTTAGCCAATTCTCATACAACATACATAGATAATATAACTTTTTACCAGTAACGAGATCATAAACAATTATCATGTTCTTAAATTTGAACTTTGAAATAAAAACAAATGAACTACCAATCTGGTGACCTTAAAACTCCAGTTTTTGAAGTTACACACCCCAAATATAACAGCTTTAAACGATCAGATCTTATAACATAAAAAATCCAATTCACATGAAATAGACATTATAAGATAGGGTTAGCAGAACTGATAAAGTACCACAGCTGGTTTTAAAATAAGTGCCAGTTGGGTTCCCATAGTGCTAGCTCCTACACAAGGCCTCTCACAAGGCCCCCAGGGGTCCCCAAGAACCTAGAGTAAAGGTATGACCATTGTGAAACCTCACCCTGCACCTGCCTTGTAACTAAGATGTAACCAAAACAAAGATCTGCCTCATTAGCTTGTAGCGCCCCCCAACCTTAGTTACATCCCTATGTAGCAACAGTTGCCTTGCTGACCACTGTTTGTTTCAGGAAGTACTTTTTACTGTATAAAAGCTTGCTGGACAGACTGCTCAGGGCTGCCTTCCCTTCTGGGAGACAGCCACTGGCTAATAGATAAAAGCACTCTTAAATTCTGATTGGCTATGCCATCCTGTATCTGCCTCAATTGTCCATTACAGACCCACCCTGGATTGTACTCTGCTCCCAGCCAGGGGCAATAGACCTTTCCTGTAGACCTTCCAGGCTGTCCTGGCTTGGAGATTTGTTTGACTCTGTCAATTTGTGGGTTCTGTAGGTCTACACTTTGTTTAGAGTCATTTTGTACAGGTATTTGGAGGGTTTTTACAGAGAGCTCAAGCAAGTCCCTGCTTTTACTCTGCCATCTTGGCTCTGCCCAAATACAGAGGAACAATTAACAAGACTTGGCTATCATTAGATTACTAGGGAACAGGGAGGAAGGGGTAACAGAGAGGAAAATATTGTGTGTGACTCAGAGCTTTCGAACCTGAAGAGTGGAAGGCTGGTAAAACTCTTAATGGAAACAGGCAAGTTTGGAGGAAGGATAAATTTGCTGATGGGATTTGGGTGAGAAGGTTGAGAGACACAGGAGAGATAACGAGCTGTGTTTTGGACATAACAAGATTGAGATGCCTTTGTGAAAGCTCAGGTCCAAGTCAAGGTGGCTGGGGAGTCCTCAAAGACAGGGAATTGAGGCTGTCATTGACCTGATAACAACAGTAGTCTGCTGCCCTTCCACACCTAGTGCCCAACAACTAATGGAGAATCTCCCAAGACTTAGCTGATGCCTACAGTCCAATTGTGGTGCTTGACATGGGCATAAAGGACATTTCCCAAAGGAGCCCAGAAGAGCTCCCCACAAGCACCCCCAGCCCACACAGAGCTCAAACACCTCCTGCTTGGTGTGGGACCACAAAGGGGGGCCACCTCGGAACTGGCAGTTCATGGTTTTCTTCCAGGCTGTCACTTGGCATGCCTGAGGAGGCTCCTGGCCAGGGAAACAAGGGTCCCAGGCCGCGCATTGTCTTCCTCCACAGTGGGCAAGAGTCCTTGAGCTCTGGAGAGGAGTTTCAGACTGTTTTCAGCCACTAGATGGCAGCAGAGCACCAGGAATGGAACTCCAGAATGCAGGCTGGTGGGGGAGGAGAAGCATACTGCATCTTGCACATCCTGACAGGGATGGAAAGAAGAGCGAGGGCATGGGCAAGGGTGGGCCCGCAAGCCGGGACGGAGCATTGACAGGCCAAGGGCAAAGGCCCAGCCCAAAGGCTAAGGGCATACATACGAGCCCGGACACAAGCCTGAGCCCAGACAGAGGTCTGGACATGCAGACAGACATGATGACAGGCAAGGGTCGAGGCCTGGCCACAGGCAGAGCAAGCCACGTGGTGGGTGGGCAGAATGAATCGGGACCCCCGATGGAGCAGGCAGCAAAGCAGAGCTGGCAGACCAAAGGTCTCTGGCCCTCTCAGGAGCAATCAGGCTCCCCTGGGGAGCCAATGCCCCCTGCCTTCTTCAGGAGCCCCAAAACCCTCCCTCTGCATTCCTGCCATGTAAGAGCCCAGCCTGAGAGCCAGAAACGACCTTGGAGGACATCGGGTCCACTATCCTCAATTTCCAGATTTGGAGAAATCTGAATCCTCAGAAGCATGAACTGTGGGCACAAGAGGTGCAGAGACTTACCCAAGGTCACAGGGCTTATAAGAGTGGGGGGAAGGGTGGGAATCCGAGTCTTGCAGATCCCAAACCTGAGGCTCTATATACAGCACCATTTCTGCCACTCTGTGGTGGCACACTAGCTTTTGAGTGGAAAGCCTGGAGGGCCAGACTCTCCCTTGGACATTCCTGGCTGGCAGGAAGAGTCTGTCTTCCCTTCCAGGCTGGGTTGTTGGAAAGCAGGTTACAGCTGAGGCTTGGTGGTCCCTTGGAAGTGTAGTATCTGCGTTCCTTTACCTTACCTTGGCCTCTCCAGCAATGGTTCTCTTGGAGGGACATCCCTTCATCCAAGCCTTTCTGAGCTTCTCACAATTCTGCAGCAGCAGTATTTCTTCCTGGGTAATGAGACACCGTTACCTGAAGTTTCTTCGGCTGCTCCCCAGGTGACGGGCATGCGTGCAGTCCTACGTTTCCAGTCTTTTGTTACCATAAGAGTGGGGATGAATATTCTGTGTCTCCGAGGGCCCTTTCCCTGTCTTCCACTTTTGCCCAGTAGTGATGGCCCTGGTTCAAGGGGCGGGGCAGAATCGCTGTGGCAACTCTTGTAGGAGACTTCCAACTCTCCTTCTGACCACCCCCACCCCACCTCCATCCCGATCCTAGGTGTCACTTGGAAGGAATGCGGCATGAGAATCATCCAGTTAGGACTAAGTCACAAAGGCAGGATGAGCTGGAGCAAGCCGCGGGTAAATCTGACACTCTGGAAGCCTTTCCCTTCGAGGAAATGGGCAAAATCCCTGGAGGGATTGGCTTTGTTGATAGCTAGACCTGAGGAAGTGCGGGAGGCATGTCACTTCAAAGTGTGGCCCTCCTTAGAGAGCCGGTTGTGAAACATTCCCAGCATCCCAAAGGTGGCAGGTATAGAAGCGTTGGGGGCTCGGAGGAAGCCAACTGGGCTGGAGTGCCACGGGTCGAATTCAATCAACTGACAAGCATTTCCTAAGCCCTTTGCCTCTGCCAGGCACAGTGCTGAGGCCTGAGGAGAAGCCACAAAGACCAAAGAGAGAACACGTTCCCTGTCCTCAAGGAGCAGACTTTCAGGAATAGGGAAGGCGCACATTTATGGTGGCAGGCGAGCTGCTGCTGCTGCTGCTGCCACTGCCGCCGCCACCGCCGCCACCACCGCCGCCGCTGCCCTCACTGCCCAGCGGCAGCACAGGGGAAGGGGAAGGAGAAGGGGAATTAGGGCTGAGGACAAAGGGCCGTCCCCGTCTTGCCCCCTCACATGGCGCACCCCCAGCCTTCCAGCCAGAGGGAAAGGGAGACAAAGAGAACCCTGGCGGACACGGCTCGCGCCCACGTCTCTCCGTCCTAGGCTGGAAGATGGGAGCCCTAGTCTGTGAGGACCAAGGCAGGAGGGAAGGAAAGAGGGGAAAGAGAGAAAGCCCATCACCAGTCTGCAGCCCCTGTCCAGCGCCAGCCTGCTGACTCCTCCCTCCCCAGTGCCACTAGGACTAGCAATGGACTTTACTGCCCCTCTGGCCAAGCCTGCTTTGGCCTCTGCTTTGCCATCTCTACCACGATGGCCTCGGGAAGCTCAAGAAGCCTGCCCATTGTTCCATGGCCGAGACCAAGGCCCCCCAGAACGAAGGTTTTGTTGACTGGAGAAGCCCTGTCCTACCACGAACGCTAAAAAAAGCTCTGCACCACACGCAGTGGCATCAGCTGCAGGGCAGGATGGGAAAGGCAGGAAATGCCTCAAGGTCAAGCCTCGATAGGACCGGTCCCCACCTTTACTCCCTGCCCCATTCTAGCAGGGCATACCCTTAGTTAATGGGGGGTGGGGGCATCAGGCAGGATATCTGGCGCATGGTGAGAACCCTTCCCATTTGAGCCTCTCCACACTCCTGGGAGGAAGGTGCTCTTATTGTACAGATCAGGAAACACAGGCTCAGAGACTGACCCTGGACCACACAACAACCAAGGATCTGATTCAAGCTCAGGCTGACTCCAAGCCCAATGGGCAGGCAGAGAAACTGCCATTGAGCCTCTCAGACTCCTCCCTGCCGCCACACCACCTGCAGAGAGAGAGGAAGAGTCCTAGTTAGGCTTGTGGGTTAAGTACTCTTCCAGAGCCTGCAGCAGGCTTTCTTCCCTCCCCCCCACCCCACGACTCCTCCCTTCCCTCCCCCCATTCCCTCCTGCACCATCATTCTGGCCTCTTGAAGGCTCCTCCCTAGGAGGGCCTCAGCGCCACCAGTAGCAGAAGGTAAAGAGGGCAGGAGGGGGGAGAAGGGGGAAGGGAAAAGGGTGGGAGGAAAACCTTGCCCCCCTCCCTAATCCTCCTTCTCTCCCTACCCTTCCTCCTTTTCCTGCATAGTCCACACTCAGTCGCTGGCTCATGAGGACCGAGGAGAGAAGCCCCGGTGGGATCCTTCCTCAGTGAGAAGAGAAGGCCATGAAATCCTCGGAGCTCTGCTAGTCGCCCCCCAACCCAAGTCCCAACTTCTGTCCTTTGCTACTTAGATGCTACCACTATCAACACGGGGAAAGGGGGAGGAGAGGGAACCCTAACGCCATTGCCCTTCCACCTCATCCAATGTCTGGCACAAAGCAGGAGAGGCAGCCACTTCCCTGGGTTCACTGATTTGAGCCTTCCTCCTGGCTCTGCAGCAGCACAGGGGAAGGGGAGGCATGGGAGGGACAGAGAGCAAAAAGCCACCCAGCCCCTGCCACTCATCCTAGCCTACACAGGCTCCTCCCTCCTAAGCAGCAGCAGCAAAACCTTGACCCGCCCCCTCCAAGTCCTTCTGGCTGTCCTTCTCTCCCCACCTTTCTCCCTTTTCTAGCACTTTCCATGCTGTGTCATTGGCTCGAGAGAGAGAGAGAGAGAGAGAGAGAGAGAGAGAGAGAGAGAGAGAGAGAAGGAGGAGGAGGAGAGGGGGGAGGCATCCCCAATAGCCTGCCCAATCAGACTCCTCCCTCTGCGCCATGGCAAGTCCAATGAGAAGGAAGCGCACCCCTCCTACACAAAGGCCCCCCCCCCCAGCTTCTCTCCCCGCCCTTCCTCCTTTTCTAGCACGTTCTACCTTGGTTCTTTGGCTTGAAAAAGGGAAGGGAGGAGAGAGGCTCCTTAAGGCTCGTTCCTAAGCTGCCCAGGTAGATTCCTCCCTCTGGGCCATCTGTAGAGAGAAGGGCAGGAACACCTCCGAACTCTACTACCCCCATGTTGCACCTTCTGTCCTGCCTCGCTCTTTAAGCCTTACTATTAGCTAGGGGAAGGAAAGAGGAAGGGAGAAAGAGGAAACCCAGCCGCCACTGCCCTACTCCCCCACCCCCCGCCCGCCCCCACTACCTGCCCACACCATTCATGGTTCACTGATGGAGCCTTCCTCCTGGCGGTGGCAGCAGCACAGGGGAAGGGGAGGCAGGAGGGGGATAAAGGGCAGAAGCCCCGCCCCCCTCCTCTGTCACTCATGCGAGCCTTACACAGGCTCCCAAGGGCCAGCAGCAGACGGGAGGAAACCCTTGACCCCCCCCCCCCGCCCCCGCCCAAGTCCCTCTGGTTGCCCTTCCTGCTTTTCTAGCTTCCTCCATCCCCAAGCATTGGCAGTGAGGGGAGAGTTACGAGGCAGTCAGACTGTTACATCTGCACCATCTCAGGCTCCCATGGGAAGTCCCCCAACCCTCCGGCACTCTGCTCCTTTTCTAGCAGGTTCAGTCCGCAGTCAGCTGGTAGATTGGCCCCTGGGCTTCTCCTTCCTAAATTGCCAAAAGGTTTGCTCTGGAGAACTTCGCTAACTTTCACTCGGTTTTGAGCTTGGGTTTGCCAGTTCTGCCATTTTCCATCACAAGGCAGAGACTGGAAAAAGGAAGAGACGGAAGGAGCCGCATGCTCTTCCACCCTCCCTCCCCCCCCCTCCCCGCGGGTTGCCTATGTTTCTACTGCAGCATCCCGGGCTAATCCTGCTCCTCCACCCCCACCCCCATCTCCCAGCACCATAGACACTGGGGGAGGGGGGCCGCGGAGCCTGAGCACTTGTTGCCATAGCTACGGTCCCTCTCTCATATTCTATTCAAGGATATTCTAGCTCTAGTCCATGGTGCCCGGGGAGAATGAAAAGCGAACGAAAAATGCCATCCAAGCATTCCCTGTTTACAGGCTTCTCAGCCTCCTCCCTCCCAGACATCAACTCAGAAATAGAGAAACCCTTTCCAAACACTTCTTTCCAACCATCTCCTCCTTCCCTTCCCCCTCCTCTAACCCGTCCCTCTTTTATAATTCTAGGAGGGAGACATAATTCCAGAGCAGTAGCTGGAGTGGACAGGAAAGAGAGGAGGGCCTGTGGGGGAAGCCTGAATGTATAGGTAGAAGTGGACTGGGTAGAACTTGGCTAGGTGGGCAGGGAGAGGCTGGAACGAGCAAAGGTGCAGGGGTGGCCACGCCAAATGCATGATGGGGCCCTTCATGCGCTCTAGAATCCTGGGAAGAGTAGTTAGATGCCCTTTGGTGACATACCCTACCCATTGGAGCAGGGGCTGGGAGTGCTACAGATGTTTGAGTTTTGTTGGCTTTCTTTGTCACAAGGACAGCTCTGAGGCATGAAGGGAAGAGGCAGGAAAATAACTCTGATATTAAAGCCACCCCAAGATTGTTTTTCTTTTTTAAAGTCATCTCAGGATAGGGCAGTTCAAAAGGGACTTGGCTTATAGCCACCCCCATAGACATCAAGGCACGAATCTGTTACAAAGCAGCAATGTTGGGCACATGTCTCTTAGGAGCTGGCTTCTTTTGGTTTGGGCCTTCCTCTTCCCATCTTCTGGCCCTGGAGGCCCCAGAGAATAGTAATCTCAGCGAATAGGAGTGTTTTAGCCCCCCCACACACAGCTCTTGTGGGGCTTCAGGCAAAGCCCTGAATTGCACATGGCTGTGAGGCCATTGGACCCCCAGACACCAGGGTAAAGTGGAAGTTTCACAAAATGCATGAGGTTGTCCAAAATTGTCTGAAAACACCATCGTCCAAGTCAGGTGTAGGCATTGGAGACTCAGAAGCAGAATCAGTAAGTGCAGACTGTGTGTGATTGCCTCTGTCCTAAAAGAGCCTGGCCCTGGAAGTGGGATCTCAGACTTCAGTTCTGGCTCATATCAGAACTAAAAGAGGGACGGCTTAAGCCATTCCTCCTATGGGGGAGTGATCGATGAGGGCTAGCTGGCCTCCACCCCATGTGGTTTGAAATTCAAAGTCAAACAAAACAATTAGAGATGTGGGACAGGAACTCAGTGGAGAGACTGGGGCTGGGCATAGAAATCTGGGAGCCGTCTCCAAGCAAATGACAAAAGCACGCATGGGAACTGAGGTTGCCAAAATCAAGCCTGGAGAGGGCTGTCCCCACTGCAGGCACCAAAACCCAGATATGACCCTGTCACTCCCCTACTAAGTATACTCCAGCAGCTCCCTTTGGCTCCCAGGATTCCTCTGGTTGGCTTCTAAACCTTTCCCAATCTTGCTCCAGCCCTGTCTTTCCAGACAAAATACACATGGCTTCCCTTCATGCGTGCTTCATTTCAACCAGAGGGGCCTTCTTCTTCTTCTTCACATCCAAAATGCCATGTCCTCTGTGTTCCTGGGTATTCCCATTGGCTGCCCTCTCTGCTGGAATGCCCTTCCTTCTCCCCACTGCCTCTTAGACCCTCAGCTCAGGCACCAGCCCCTACCTGAGGCATTCCTTGGCCCACCACCACCAAACAACTTGGAAGCTATTTTAGATAAACCCAGAGAGACCTGCTTCTGGGAGGTAGACACTGCTTCATTTTTGCCTTTGTCTTTCCAGTGTCTGGCACAGTGCCTGGCATGAAGGCACATACTGCTTGGTTAGTTGATTAAAACCTGCTAACTCCTGCCTTCTCCAAAAATCACCCTTCTGTTAAGCTGCAAAGGCCTTTTAGATCCAGCTGTTCTTTTGTAGTGAAATAGCATTCCATGTGTATCTGTATGCTAGGTCCACTCGCTGGTCATTGGACAGAGTACCAACAGCCAAGGCCAATTTTCTAGCTTTCTTAATAGCTACTGCTCCCTTGCCCAGCTCTCTGCCTCAATCCTGCAGCAGCCTAGGGTCCCACCTAGATCTGAAGGCACTTTGTCTTTGTCACCTGCACTGCCCCGACCAAAGAATTTCTCCCCAAGTAGCCAGCATACTAGTGACATACGTCTCTGAACTTGGCTACATTGGGCTAATGGGGTCAGAAAGCAAGCTTGGCAGTCTTTGGACCTGGACCTTTGAAAGGCCTTTCTTTCCTGCCCAGTTCCAAGATGGGAGAAGAGACTTCATGGGCGTGTGTTTGTGGTCTGGGTTTAGGTGCTCGAGTCCCATGAAGGGCACCTGTGATGAGAAAACGCCATTCCCTGAAATGAAAGTCCCTGCAATATGACTTGTTCAAATAAGTTATTACAAATGAAAAATGACATGTGCATGGAAGAAATGGCATACACCCTGATTACAGATATTTCATACAGAGATTCAACTAATAGAAATGGACTCTTGGAAAGAAGATCAAAGGGGGGGGGGGTCACCTTTTAAATTCATCAATGAAACCGCAAGGACATGTGGTGCACGCTTTGATCACTAGGGGGCCCCAGTTGCACGTATGATGATAAGGAGCAGAGCGGATGAAGTTCACTGTCCTACATGGCCTTCAGCCTGCCCCGCATTCAGTTCTGGTCCCCAGTCTGGCTTCAGCATGGCACTGATTGCACTGTCCCGGGGTACAGCCGTGGAAAGAGAAGGGGTAATGAGAGGAAGGCATTTAGCATCCTCAGAAAAACAACTGCCAAGCAGTTACAATGAGCGGGGGAGCGGAACAGGCGGGGGGTCAGAAACTCCCCAGAAGTGAGTGGTCAAGGGGACGGCAAGGAAAATGCCCTTTTTTGGTCTTCATGGCTTAGAGGCAGGAATTCATGCATGAGTGGGAGCAAGGGGGGCTGGGGAGAGATGGCACTGGGGGAGTGAGGATGGGGGGAAAGAAAAATCAACTGAGACCCAAGCAATAGGTCACCAATCCTTTGGGAGCAAGCACAAGGCACTTTCTCTGCAGTAGAAAAAAAGGTCTTGGGGCAGCTGGGTGGTTCAGTGAGCAGAGCACCAGCCCTGGAGTCAGGAGGACCTGAGTTCAAAACCGGCCTCAGATACTTAACACTTACTAGCCATGTGACCTTGGGCAAGTCACATAACCCCAACTGCCCTGCCCTCCCCCGGACAAAAAGCAAATAATAATAATTTTTAAAAAAAAGAAAAGACATCTATCAGCAGTCGTTTTTGTCGTTCAGTCATGCCCCGCTCTCTGTGGCCCCATTTGGGGTTTTCTTGGAAAAGATACTGGAGGGCTTTGCCATGTCCTTCTCCAGCTCATTTTACAGATGAGGAAACAGAGGCAAACAAAATAAAGTGACTTGTCCAGGGTCACAAAACTAGGAAGCATCTGAGGTCAGATTCCAACTCAGGAAGACCTGACAAGATCTGTGAGGTGGCATGGAGGGCTTCAGGAGAGAAGATGTTTGGAATCACTTCTGTGAGGAGTGAGAGAGGCAAGTAATTGGGGGTGAATAAAAAGGATTGCCTTGCTGCAATAACGGCCCAAATGAATTTGGATATCGATTGGCCATGGTCATGGTTGTGGCCATGGTGGCTGTTGTTGTACCTGCTTGGTGCATGCTCCTTCTTCATCTCGGTCTTCAGGACTCAGCTTGGTAGCTTCCTCTGCCCCGGATTCTTCCATCCTGTCTGATAGAAGTCTCTCCATCTTCTATCCTTTCCTGATTCACTTTGGGTTTCCCCTTTTTACTTCCCTCCTCTATCATATATTGGACTCCCTTGCTCACCTCTTGTAGCCTCCTAGTAGATTGTAAGCACCTTGAAATTAGGGAGCGAACTCTTCAAATCTTCCTATTCCCAGCACAGTACCTTGCACTTAGCAGACAATTAAGCATTCAAATAAATTAATACACAGGACTTCATTTCTTTGGGGTTTGTACTCTTTTCTTCATCAGGAATAAAACCACAACTAGCAAACTAAGATACTGTTCCTAGGACTCTGCATTAGTCCGACCATTCTGGAAAACAATAATTTAGCCTGAAAAATCACTGAGCTTCATCTCCTTCAACCCAGCTGTAAATCAATGGTATCCAAATTGTTGCAAAGAAAATGAAAGGCATCAAGAAAGCAAATGCAAAGCCAAGGACTGTATGAAATTTGGCCATGCCCCAAATCCATGTCTCAGTCTGCAGCCTGAGTCCTTCCCCTGCCTGTCAGGTGATGGGCAATCCACTTCATCAGGAATCCTCTGGAACCATGCTTGGCTGACATAGTTGGCAGAGCCCTCTGATCTGTCAAAGCTGGTTGTCTTCAGAATATTGCTATGGTTGTATCAATAGTTCTGGTCACTTCACCTAGCCTTTGCACAGCTAGGTGCTGAGGTGGATAAGAGGGATGAATTTGGGGTCGGCAATGGCTGAGGTTTCTCAGAACCTATCCCTTTAGCCATTTTTTTCTGGCACAGCACATTCATTCACCCTTCCCCAGTTCAGGAGCAGTCCCTCGGTTTCCAATTCTTTGGCACCACAAAAAAAGCAGCTACAAGTCTTTGTGCACAAGTACTTCCTCTTCCTCTTTCTTTGATCTCTTTGGAGGTCAGCATCTACTAGTTTTCCACAGAGCTGTCCAAGCATGGGATGAGCTGCCCTCGAGGGTTAATGAGCTTCCCTCGGGCAGAGACTGAATAACTCCTCAGGTAGGTTGTTCTGGTGTGTGTCCACAAGAGCACAGTAGCAGCTAGCAAATAAGCCACAAGGTGCCACTGTTACTCCAATAATTGCAGGTCACATGGTCCCAAAGTGTGTCAGTCCCTTTTTCTCCAGCTTCTGGGTCTCACAGCTCTGAACAATACTACCCACTGTACTTTCAGAGTCGAAATGCAAAAATGCTCTGGTCCTTGGGAGTCAGAATAAGCCTTGCTTTCCATCTCTGCCCTTCCAGGCTCTCTCTGTCACTCAGCAACTTCTCCTTTGAAATAAAGCCAAAATTTTCTAGCCATTCCAAACCCCAGTGATTGTTGTAACTCACCCGTAGGTCATGGCTCCTTCTTTCTCCAGGAGTTCAGCCCTTAGACTGCCCCATTCCTCTCCTCCGCAACACACCTGCCCTCAATCTGTGCACACTGATGCTTCCCCCTAACTCTAGCCCTGCTTCGCCAGTCCCTCTGCCCCTCCCCAACAAAAGCCCCTGAGAGTGCTGGGAAAGGGCTAGAGGGAGACAATGCTAGAAATGACGCCATTTCCCAAGCTAACACCACCCCCTAGCATCCTCCTTCCATCCACCATCCACCGTTCACTGCTCCAGCCCTCAGCATGCTGTCTGAGGCTATTATCCCCGATCTTGCTTCGTTCACTCTCCTTCCTCTCTAATTTCAGCCTCATAGTGAACCATTTCAACTTTATTTTGTTATTTGCCTCCTTGGACTATGGTAAATGCTTTCTCTAGGAAAGCCTCAGTCCCGGAAGAATCCCACCATCCACTGGTCTTCGGCCTTCTGAATGAAGCTGGAGAAAGTCTTGGGCTTCTGCCTGGGGCCATCACTAATTCCCGGGTAATTCCAGTCCTCTCAATCCTCGATAATTCATTCCCTATCTCACTCACTCTGAGAGCCCCCCCAACTCTACATATCCCCCTCCCCCTTATAACTCAGGTAGAGACCTTGACTATTTAAATGCCTGAGGAAAACTGAGGCTCTTAGAAGGGAGCTCCCTTTTCTCCCTTTCTCTTTATCTCAGAATGCTTCAATATCACCTCCCACTGCCTCCTCCTTTCCCTCATTCTCTGATCAGGAGCCTTTGCTAAGGCTCTGGATTTGCTCTTGATCCCATTCCCTCCTGTCTCTTCTAGATTTCAGTCTCAATTGTCTCTTCTCTCCCTGTCTCTCAATCTCTCTCTTCCCTTCTCTCTCTCCTCTTCTCTCTCCCCTCTTCTTTCTCCCCTCTTCTTTCTCCCCTCCTCTCTCCTGTCTCCTCTCTCTCTCATCTTTAATAATTTCTCCACTACTGTCCACAAACATGCCCAAGTCTCTCCTGGTTCTCCTGCTACCTATCTGACCATTGCTCAGTGTTCAAGTTTCTCTTCATCCTACTAACGGTGACTATACCCCAAGGTTCTATCTTGGGCCGCCTTTTCTTCTCACCTCCCAATGATTTAACTATCAGTTCCATGCTGATCACTCCCAGTTCTATATAACCAATTTCCACATCACCAATTGACTATTGCATACATCACATTTTATGTTCCAGAGAATCTGACTCAATATATTCAAAACTAAACTTAGAATCTTTCCCCCTCAAACCTTAATTCCCCCTGTCATCGTCCATTATTTCTGTCAAAGGCATCCCCATCCTTCCAATGTTCCCATTCAAAATCTCCTCATTTTCCCTCCCTCCTCCAAAGTCAGTCAGTTGGCAGATCTTGTCCTTTGTCCCACATCTGACCTGGCTCCCACCTGAGTTCAGGGCCTTCTCACCTCTCCACTAGATGATTGCAACAGCTTCCTCACTGCTCTTCCTGTCTCAAGTTGTTCCCCATGCCAGTCCAGTCAGCTGAAAAAGTGGTCTTCTTTAAATGCAGGTATGACCATGTTACTTCCCTCCCCAATAACCTCTAGTGGCTCCCTATGGCCTCTAAGTTTGACTATAAACTCAACTGTTGGCTTCCCTGGGCTCCTTCAAAACACATGAAACCTCACTTTGTTCATGTGCCCGCTTCCACTCCTCAGCTAGTGCATCGACTTGATGTTACCTGCCCTCGTATCTGTCTTATCTTGAATGTACACAGTTGTTTCCATATTGTTTCATAAGGATATCATATTTGTAAAGCATTTAACATGGTATCAATAGGCCCTTTTGTTGTTCAGTTGTTTTCAGTCGTGTCTGCCTCTTTGTGCCCTCCTTTGGGGTTTTCTTGGCCAAGATACTGAAGTGGTACACCATTGCCTTCTCCAGCCTGGCACACAGTAGTTTAATGACTGCCCCTTCCTTCCCCTCTCCCCCCTTATGTGACTAATTTGGACCAAAATTTGCTTCCAAAGCATGTTTGTAAACATTTTGTTTTTCTTGCTTTCTCAGCTCAGGGTGGAAAGGGAAAGAATAATCGAGAACAGTGACAACACCAAAGAGTTCGAAGTCTCTGAGGGTGGGGCCAGGTTCTCGCTTTTAGTAAGTGCTTAATAAATGCTTGTTGACTGACCCTTCAGAACTTAGCCCAGGCTACCTTTCCCTCCTCCTTGAACATCACTAACCCTCCTGAACCCTGCAGTCCAGACAAACTTGCCTTCTCTGTTCCTCACATCCAATACTCCATCTCCCACCTTTGTGCCTTTGCACTGGCTGTACCCCATACCTCGAATGCCCTCCCTCATCTCCCTCTCAAAGAAATCCTTCTTTCCTTCAAGATGTAGCTCAGCACAATTTTCTATATGAACAGAGTTTCCTGACACCTGCCCCAGCAACTGTTCATTCGTGCCCTCCCTCTTAAACTTGTATTGAATTGCTTTGTATTTATTCCCTTTATCTTTCTTTTCTACATGCCAAAGAAGGACCTTGATAGTCAAATACAAGGGATCCCATGAACTTAGGTGGCTAAGCCCAAATAACATTTCCAAGAGAGGTTTTCCTTTAGGCTCTTGTCCGGATACCCAGAGGTGGGGGCTCCAAATCTGATAGAAGGCAGACATTCAGCTTCTGATGGTATTTTTCTGGCCAGGCAGCACCCTGAGGACCTAGGCAGTGGTTTCTGCCTCCTTTTTAGGCCTTGAATTACAGGGGTCTATAGCTACTTCTCATGGTGCCCATCTTTGTGTTCTAGGATTGACCTTCCAACAGGGCATGGTAAGGAAGGAGATTTTACTTTGAGTTGTGACATGCACAAATCAAGGTCCCCATTCCAAGCACTCTTCCAGAGACCAGAAGGCCCTGTTTCTCTAGCTGAAAAATGGTCACTCGGGTCTGTTCCACTTGGACATGAGAAAAAGACATGCCTGAACCTCAGACTTCTCACCCAGCAGCTTGTCTACCATCGGGAGCCAAGCATCCCCTACCATGTGTGTGGGAGGAGCCTCCTTTGATCGGCTGCCTGCATCTTTCTAAGTGGTGAGGGTGAGCGATTCCCTCTCTTTTCTGCCATCTTTTCTTTTCCCCAAGCTTTTTCTGGCCACTCTTAGCTATTGTGCCCAGAGTAGATGCCATGAACTGACCTGGTGACAGAGGAAGCCCAGATCCCAAGGAAATGGGCATGGGGTTGTTTGCTTCTGTTCATGTTGCTTGTACTCAGTTTTAGGTGCCTGAGGTGATCATGCCAACCTGGGAGGCAAGATTGTAGCTGGGGTAGTATAGCCAACTAGTCAGCCCAGAATGAGACACTGAGAAACCAGGGTGGCTGGGGCTTGAGTCCAAGAGGGGTTTGGGATTTGGAACTGGGACTGTGTTTTATAGGAACTGAGACAAAACGTGAACTTGATCTTTGAGACTAAGGAAGGGTAGAGGGGGGAGAGGTTTATGCCTCCTACATTTTGAGTGAGCGAATTTGCATTTTTGTGATTATACCTTTTGAAGTAAATATTTCTGTGTAAAAAGGTTCCATTGTTCCATCAAAAATACCATACTTGTGCAGCCCACCAGTGGGATCAAGGAATGTTGTTTTTCAGTCAGTCGTATACGACACTTTGTGATCCCATGAACCACAGCACACCAGACCCTTCTATCCTCCACTGACTTCCCAAGTCATGATCCAAGCTCATGCTCATTGCTTCCATGACACTCTCTATCCATCCCTGCCATCCCCTTTCGCCTTCAGTCTTTCCTAACATCATGGTGTTTCCCAACAAGTGCCATCTTCTCGTTATATGACCAAAGTACTTTAAGCTTCAGTATTTGACCTTCCAGTGAATAGTCTGACTTGATTTCTTTAAGCAATGACTGATTCGATCTCCTTGCCGTCCAAGAGACTCTCCGAAGTCTTCTCCATCCCACAGTTCCAAAGCGTCGATTCTGCAGCTCAGCTTTCCTCAAAGTCCAGCTCTCACAGCCTACATTGCTGCTGGGAAAGCCATAGCTTTGACCATACAGCCCTTTGTGGGCAAGGTGATGTCTCTGTCTGCTGTCCAGATTTTCCAGAGCTTTCCTTCGGAGGAGCAAGTGCCTTTTGATTTCATGGCTGCAGTTGCCGCCTGCAGTGGCCTTTGAGCCCAGGAATATGAAATCTGACACGGCTTCCACTTCTTCTCCCTCTGTTTGCCAGAAAGTGATGGGACCAGTTGCCGTGATCTTCTTTTGGATGTTAAGCTTCAAGCCAGCTCTTACGCTCTCCTCTCTCAGCCTCATCGAGAGGCTTCTCAATTGCTCTTCACTTTCTGCCATCAGAATGGTATCATCTGCATATCTGAGACTGTTAGTATTTCTCCTGCAACCTTAATTCTGGTTTTGATTCATCCAGGTTGGCATCTCATGTGATGTGCTCTGCATTTAAGTTAAATAAATAAATAAATAACATTCCTTTTCCAATCTTAAACCAATTTGTTGTTCCATGTTTGGTTCCAGGTGTTGCTTCTTCTTCTTCTTCTTCTTCTTCTTCTTCTTCTTCTTCTTCTTCTTCTTCTTTGCCTTTTGGAGGGCAATTGGGGTTAAGTAACTTGCCCAAGGTCACACAGCTAGGTTTTTGTTTGTGTGTGCGTTAAGTGTCTGAGGCCAGATCAGAACTCAGGTCCTTCTGACTCCAGGGCCGGCACTCTACTCACTGTACCACCTAGCCGCCCCTCCAGGTGTTGCTTCTTGACCTACATACAGGCTTTTAGGAGACAAATAAGATGGTCTGGTCCTCCCATCTCTTTAAGGATTTGCCACATTTTGTTGTGATCCACACAAAGGCTTTAGTGTAGTCAATGAAGCAAAAGATTTTTTCCTGGAACTCCCTTTGCTTTCTCTATAATCCAGCAAATGTTGACAATTTGGTCTCTAGTTCCTCTGCCTCTTTGAAAACCAGCCTGCTCTTCTGGTAATTCTTGATTCATATATTGCTGAAGCCCAGCTTGCAGAATCTTAAACGTAACCTTGTTGGTGTGTGAAACCAAGGTATGATCCTTGTCCTGTTCACATCCAGCTCTCTTCAGGCCCAAAATGTACTCTCCTAGTGAAGCTTAGTCTTCAGGGTATAGATGACCTTTAGCCCTGTTGAGAGTAGTTGCCTAGCTATTTCCAAGATTTCTAAAAAACTTTCCATCTTGTTCCTGGTCCAAGCTTAAGTAGTAATCACATCTTCCTTCCCTTTTAATTCCTCTTGGACCCACTGGTTGCAAGCACTCATAGTACAGTTCACTTGGGACCAATCTAAAGAACTGAGCTGCTGTAACCCGCCTTTACCAGTCTCCTTGGCTATCACTCTTCAATCTGGCCAAACTGGCCTCTCTGTTCTTCACATCTAATACTCCATCTCAAGGTCTCCATGTGAAGGTAACCTTGGGACAGAGGTCCAAAGGAATTTGGGAATTTGAGGCCCTCTCTGGCATAAATCCAGACAATGCAAGACTCAAACCTCACAGTCTTCTTTAATTCTAGGTAACAAAAGAAGCCCTTGGCTGCGTGATTCAGTAGCTGTCACATGGAATTGACCATCTGGTTCAAGCCTATATCAATCAGTCTTGGTTCTTTGTGGAGTTTTCCCTCTGTAAACTTGGTTCCCACCAGTGTTCTGCTGGCTCAGGAGAGCTTGGTCTAGGTAACTCTCAGGGATTTTCCAGCTATGGTACTACAGTGCTGAGGTCCTTTGCCTCAGTGTACTTGCTTTAGTCTCTTCTGCAGGCCTACTGTAGCAAGAAGGGGCAGCCTTGGAAATCCCTCAGGAACTTATCAGTGAGATCATTTGACAACAATCTCAATTCCTTCTTCTTCTCTGGTCTTCTTTGGCTTCCTCAGTTGTGCTAAAATGGGAGGCCTTGGCCTAAATGATCTCTTAGAGAGTATCTGGCTGGGGAGGGGGAGGGGGAGAGGGAACATGGAGGGCCCTCTTTGTTCTGGCATCCCTTTCCCTCTGTGGATCACCTCAGGGTTCCCCAGTTTTGCTTGGCCACAGTTTACAGCATCCTGGCAAGGGCAGTGGGAAGAAGATGGGCTTAGAATCAGAAGATCTGGGTTCAGAGGCTTTTTATTTCAAGGCTTGAATTTAATTCCCCCATCACTGTCCCATATCTGGTTCTGGCCATGGGGGACTCCGTAATCAATCACATGAGTCAGAACCTGCTTCCTCTGGGATTTACATTGGCCCATCGGAAGGATGTTTGGCCTGAAGCCCAGCTAGAGTTGCCAGACAGCTCAAGGTGAGTGTGCAACTAATTTCCTTAATCACCTCAAGCTTTCCTTCCAACCTGCTTCCCGTGGCCAAGTGAGGGCAGCCACTGGAGCCAATGGGCAGAGCTGGGAACAGACTTTTCTTCAATTGATCCTTCCCAAGTCACTTTCAGAATGGTACCCAAGTGAGAGAAGGGACTTTGTTCTAGCATTTTTGTACCAAGCTGTTAAGCCCTTTCCAGTTGTTTCTTCCAAAGTTCTCGTTTCTTTTCCAATTTTTTTCTCAAGTTTTTTTTTTCATTTCATTTATAAAAACACCTTAACTTTTTTTTTTTAATTTTTGTTTCATCTCTTTCAGGAATTCCAGTTGAGTTTGTGCCCAAGCTGTGTTTTCCTCTGAGCCTTTGCTTGTAGATCTTTTGGAGTCATTCTCTTCTTCTGTGTCTAGAGCAACCCTGCCATCATAACAGCTCATCATGATGGATTTCGTTTTGTGTTTGTTCATTCTTCAGCCTGCTTCCTAACATCAGACTTTATATTAGGGCTGGACTCTGCCATACTTCTGGAGGGAAAGTCTGGCCTGGTCCTTCTGCTTTTTTCTTGGGATTTTGAGTGTTGTTCTAGGATCTCAGGGACAGCTCAGGCCAGGGATCTGCAAGCTTTCAGTACTCCCCAAGGGATCTGATCCAAGGCAAAGTCAATTGCTGCCTCCACCATGCTCTGGACTCTGCAAATTCCTGGCCTAGGTTTGGGTCTAAGTGACAGTAGAAACTGCTGGCCTCAGTCCCCATCAGCCAACTTGGCAAGCTTTTAACTCGGTGACAGAATTATAGGCTCCCCTTTGGTCCAGGACACTATTTTCAGTTGGACACAACTGAAAATGACTAAACAATAATATTATTATCATCATTTTAAAGTTAAGGAAAATGAGACTGGCAGAGGTGAAGTGATTTGCCAAGGGTTGAATAGCTAGGAAATGTCTGAAGCCAAATTTGAACTCAGACCTTTTCTAACTTCACCTAGCTGCCACTCCCTTCATTTTCCTATCCAATAGGACAAGGCCTTCCTGTACCCTAGACAGGGTATAAAGGTTTCCATTAGGTGTTAGTGAAGGCTCTGTCTCTGTTTAGTTGTTTTTTTTCCAGTCATGTCTAATTCTTTGTGACCCCTTTTGGGATTTTCTTGGCAAAGGTACTGGAGTGATTTGCTATATCCTTCTCCAGTTCTTTTTACAGATGAGGAAACTGAGACAAACAGGGTTAAGTTACTTGCCCACAGTCACACAACTAGTAAGTGTCTGAGTCCGGATTTGAACTCAAGTCTTCATGACTCCACACCCAGCAATCTATCCACTGTGCCACCTAGCCCCTAGAATTGGATTAAAGAATAATAAAATGTATTTGGAGGAACAGAAAGTCTATATGGAATAGTGAAAACATGATGAGGCAAAGAGGTTCAAACATTACCAGAACTCAACTCAAATTCTACTCCAAAGCAGGAGTCATTGAAATGGCTTGGTGCTGGTTTTTAAAAATAGAAAAGCATAAAAGTGAGATAGATGATACATACAATACCAAGAAGTAACTGAACACAGAATAGAACCAATGGGATTTAAGTGAGGCAGTGACACAAAGTTGTTGGCTTCACTCTCTCTTCCAGAGTCATCAGAGGCCAATGACAAGACAAAAGTCAAGAGAACTGGCAATGGCTCTTCAATGTCTGATCAAACTCTAAGCACTCTACAGCACCTGCTTCTGCCTCCTTCATGGCCCATTGGAACAAAGCATTCCCATCTGCCTGTTCTGCCAGGGAAGTCTTTGATAATGCTATAAGAAATGACAAGCAAGATCATTTCAGAAAAACCTAGGAGGACTTACGTGAATTGATGTAGAGTGAGTCAAGCAAACCCAGGAGAAAATTTGTACAATGATGATTATACAGTAAAGACAAACAACTTTGAAAGTCTTAGGAACTTTGATCAATACAAGGACCAACCAAGACTCCAGAGGACTGACAGAGTTTTGGAGAAGGGGGGCCACAACCAATGCAGAAATCTGTTTTGCTCGAGTGTATATGTTTTGAACAGGACTCTTGTTTGTCTTGCTTTCTTGAGAGGGGAGGGAAGGAGAAAAGGCACATCTTCTTTGGAAACATAAATTTTTAAATGACCTTCTGCCATTTTACTTCCTGCAATCTCCTTACCATGGCCTCATTCTTTATCATCACTGTCTGCTCTCCTCAACAACAGCCAACAATGGCTCTAATCCTGGCTTCCCACCCTAACTTCCGCCCCGACAGTCTACTTCCTGCAGTCTTATTGCCATCCCTCCTTATGTATATACCCTTCACCCTCTGTTTTTCAGTGCCCCATTATGCATTGTCTTCCCCTATTAGACTGTAAGCTGCTTGAAGGCAAAGGCTGTCTTCTGTACTTTGATATGTATTCTCAGTTATGGGAAGCTTGCAGTCAAAGTGCTTTGTAAATTCCCCAAAGCAATCCAGCCCATTCTCTTACTTCTGTTCAAATGTGTGGCCTATGTGTGTGTCATCTGTCCCAGATACATACACTACTGGACAAACTCTATCACGTGTCCTTCCAGATGCATATTGGAGTATAGGAAAGAGAAATTCTTCATCTATTTGGTCTTTCTTGTGTGGATGGATAGGCCATTCTCCTGTAGGTAAGTGGGCAGTGACTATTATTTTTCAAAATAAATACAAATGACCAGGAACCACATTGAAAATGCTCCATCCTGGGGCGGAGTCAAGATGGCAAAGTAGTAACAGCACTTCCGAGGCACTCCGACCCACACCACTTCCAAATTTGTGTAAAAGGAGACTCTGAATAAGCTCTGGAGCTCCAAAACCCACAAAATGACACAGAGAAGCAAAACTTCCACTGAAGACAGCCCAGCAGCCAGGCAGGGAGCAGCCAGCACAGCGCTCTGGGAGTGAGCCAAGCCCAGGCCCATGTGAGCCAGAGGTTTTAGACCCAGGGCGGCCAGACCAGCCACAGGCTGGAGGGACTCCAGAACACCAGCAGTTCTGGCGTTTCCAGAATTACCAACACATAGATGCCGAGGATAAAGTGAGAGGTCAGTGCAGTATGGACTATGGGACTGGTTGGGAGAGCGTGTCAGCCTCTTTCCCTGGGGGAAAAGAGAAGCCGCTGATTAGCCACAGCGAATCGAGTGCCATATTGCAGCTTCAGTTCCTGGCCTGCAGACTACAGGGAGGCCGGGCGATCAGTCTTGGGGGGGCGCGGTAATCGCTCTTGCTTTAACCTCCTGAAAAAGATCCCAAAAAGAAAACTCCTAGGAATATTATAAACAGGTTCCAGAATTCACAGATCAAGGAGAAAATATTATAAGCAGCCAGGAAGAAACAATTTGAATATTGTGGAAACACAACCAGGATAACACAGGATCTGGCAGCTTCTACACTGAGGGATGGAAGGGCTTGGAATATAATATTCTGGAGAGCAAAGGAGCTGGGATTAAAACCAAGAATCACCTACCCAGCAAAACTGAGTATCATGTTTCAAGAGAAAATATGGTCATTCAGTGGAATAGAGGACTTTCAAGCATTCTTGATGAAAAAAACAGAGTTGAATAGAAATTTTGCCATTCAGATACAAGTAGCAAGAGATGCTTGAGAAGGTAAACGGAAAAGAAATCATAAGGAACTTATGAAAGTGGAACTATTTACATTTCTACATGGAAAAACGACACCTGTAACTGATGAAACTTTTCTCAGTATGAAAATAGTTGAAGAAGGGTATATGGGCATATGAATACATATGTGAATATGTTTATATATATATATATATATATATGTGTGTGTGTATATCTATATATATATATATGTTTACAGGTATACATAGATAGAGGGCACAGGTCGAATTTAATAGGAAGGGATGATACTTAAAAGGTGAAATTAAGAGTTGAGAGAGGAATATAACAACAGGAGATGGGGAGAGACAGAATGGGGTAAACTATCTCACATAGAAGAGGCAAGGGAAAATGGTTATGAGGGGGAAAACAGGAAGGCAAAAAGGCAAAACCTTATTCTCATTGAATTTGGATCAGGGAGAGAATGACATACATACTAAATAGGATATCTCACCCTACAGGAGAGTAGTGGGGAAGGGGATTAGAGAGGGGATGATGGAAGGGAGGGGGGGAGGGAAGTTGGAAGCACCCACTTTTTTTTTTAAGAAATCAATGTTTTATTTTCAATCAGCATTTTTCCAACACTATTAGAGCATCTGGGTTTTAAGACCACTCTGTAGTAGTTCCTACCCACTCAGTGGCCTGAGCAGTAGGAGCCGCAGACCAGTCCTCAGTAGCTGGCTGAGCACTCCAGTCTTCCATGGGGAACTGCTGAATGGGCACAGATGGCACCTGTACTCCCTTGGACCAATCAGCCACCTCTGGTTGAGTTGCAGTGAATTCTGGGGCGGGTGCAGTCCATTTACCCTGAAACTCCTCCTTTGTCACTGCCTTCTCAGCTGCGGCCTGCTCTTCCTTTTCAATCTCCTCTGGATCCCTGTAGAAGTAAAGATCAGGCATAACCTCCCGTGGGTGTTCCCGGGAGATGGTACCACACATCCTCAGGACTTCACAGGCTAGCATCCACCACATCAGACCCACAGAGTGAGCTCCCTTGTTGTTACATGGAATGGCAATGTCCACATAGCGAAGTGGGGAGTCTGTGTTGCACAGGGCAATGGTTGGGAGGTTAACATACGATGCTTCAGTCAGAGGCTGGTGATCTGCCTGAGGATCAGTGACCACCAAGAGGTGAGGCTCCCTGAAAGCTGCCTGGTTCTGGTTGGTGAAGGTGCCCGGTGTGAAACGTCCAGCAATAGGTGTGGCGCCAGTGGCAGCAGCGAATTTCAGAACAGCTCTCTGGCCAGTGTTCCTGGATGAGATGACACTAACATCGGTTGGGTTTTCAATGGCTACAATGGCACGTGCTGCCAGCAGAAGTTTTTCCCAAGTTCTCTTCAGATTAATGATGTAGATACCATCACTCTTTCTCTTGTAAATATATTGTTCCATCTGGAAGTCCAGATTGGTGCTGCCCAGATGGGTTCCTGCAGCCAGGAACTTGAGGACATCCTCCTCCTTCATCTGCAGGACATCCAGGGCTCCGGACATTATGAAAGTTTCCCTTTAAAGTTACGACGGAAACTGAGAACAACGCCGTATGGAACGCTCTTCTGGGCAGCTCGGAAAAAGGAAGCACCCACTTTTGAAAAGGGACAGGATCAAAGTAGGGAATAGACCAAGTGGGAGGCGGGATAGGAGGGAGGGAAATATAGTCAGTCTTTTACAATATATCCACTATGGAAATGTTTTGCATAGCTACACATGTACGACCTATACTGAATTGCTTATCTCCCCAGTAAGGGTGGGTGACAAGGGAGGAAAGGAATGAATCTGGAATTCAAAGTCTTAAAATCAAATGTTTAAAAATATATAAATACTATTATTAATACTATTTTACATATAATTGGGAAATAAGATATACAGGCATTGGGGCACAGAGATTCACTTCGCCCTATTGAAAAAGTCGAAGGGGATATGGAAGAAGATATGGGAGACAGCAGATGGGATGAGGGGATATCCTGTGGGACTGCTATTCTGGGGTGGGGGGGTAGGGGAAAAAATGGGGGGGGAAATTGTAACTCAAAATCT
>WOXC01001161.1:0-154547 GCA_011680675.1 Gymnobelideus leadbeateri
TTTGGATCTGCTTAACATCATCTTGATTTCTCATAAAGTCATTAGCTTCCATTTGCTCCAGTCTAACTCTGAAGGAATGAATCTCCTCAGTAAACTTTTGAGATTCTCTTTCCATCTGGCAAATTCGACTTTTTAAGGCATTCTTCTCCTCATTGCCCTTTTGGGCCTCCTTTGCCATTTGAGTTAGTCTATTTTTTAAGGTGTTATTTTCCTCAGTCAGGCTGTTGACCCTCATTTCATACTTTTCCTGCATCCTTCTCATTTCTCTTTCCAATTTTCCTTCCACTTATCTTACTTGATTTTTAAAGTCCTTCTTAAGGTCCTCTATGGCCTGCAACCCGCTTATGTTTTCCCCTGGGGCTTTTGGAGCAGGACTTCTGACCTCACAGTCCTCTTCCCCTATGCTTCGACCCCCCAAAGTAGGAGTCTAGGGTTGCATTTTTCTGTTTAATTTGTTTCCTTTGCCTTGGCATGTTGCCACTTAATTACTTGACTTTTTGGGCTTGTTGCCACACTATGGCTTTGCCGCCAGATAGGGGAATTTTCGTCCTGAATGTGTGGGGGGGCAACTTCCGTTTCTGGCAAGCTGGAAACTCACCCACAACCTCCACCCCAGGTCACAATCCAGATCCAGGGAGGTTAAAGCAAGAGCAATTACCCCCCAAGACTGATCGCTGGATCTCCCCACAGTTCGCAGGCCAGGAGCTGGAGCCGCCTCTGAAAACTACAAAATGGCTTGTCTCCTCAGTGGCTTCTAGCCCCCAGGGGAGGAAGCTGACGCGTTCCCCAAATACTGGTCCCAAAGTCTATAGGGCACTAACCTCTCACTTTGTCCTAGGCACGACTATGTTGATAATTCTGGAATTGCCACAGCTGCTGGTGTTCTGGGGTCCCTCCAGCCGGCTGCTGGCCCTGCCGCCCTGGGGCTAAAACCGTGACTCAGGTGCTGGGCTGTACTTGGCTCCCTGCACTCTGCGTGCTGTGCTGCCGGCTCCCAGACTGCTGTGCTGGTCCTTCCTGCAGGGCTGCTGGGCTGTCATCAGTGGGAGGTTAGCTTCTCTGTGTCGTTCTGTGGGTGCTGGGGTTCTAGAAGTTGTTCAGAGTCCCCTTTTACATTGTTTGGAGGTAATCTGGGGGCAGATTGGCTTGGACGCGCTGTTTCTACTTCGCCCCAGGTCTTATTCTTCTGTATGATTTAATTTATATAAGCTAGCAACCTGTAAGAGGTACTGGTTATAGAAGGATAGGAATTGGAGATGGAAAAACAAGAGTTAGTACTAAGCATATTATTTTAGCTACGTAATATATTAAAGACCCGTAATTTCATGTGATGCAGATCAGCACCTTGATAACTTAGTAGATGATTGTTGAGAGTTGTGATTGATGAAAAATTCATCATCTTTCCATCAACCAGGTGATAAACCTTTCTGAACTTAAGTAGGGTGATCTTAAGGCAAATACACAGTTCATCCCTAGTTCCATACTTGAGGACCTTCCAGCTCTGTAGAATATACCAGTACTATTACTCTGGCAGACTGCACAAGAACCCAGAGCCCTTTGAGTGCTGAGCATGGATGTATTAGGGTAAGAGTGAAATGGATGAACATAGTATGTCATAATGAAAAGAGTGCTACACTAATTTCAGGTTCCATAGCCTACTTATAAACACCTATTAGCGGTTATGGCAGTGGACAAATCACTTAACCTTGATCCTTATTTTCCTCCCCAGAAAGAGACCTTAAAAATTGTCTTATCTAGTAGCTCTTATATTACAGGTGAGAAAACTGAAGCCCAGACAAATTAAATCACTTATCTGTTGTCATACAGGAAAAGTTACTGGTAGAACCAGGTCTCCTGGTTCTTAGTTCAGTGCTTTTTTTTCCTTCTGTGTCATGCTTTCTACCAAGACCTTACTTCAGTATGTGACTTCACCCACCCCTCTTTAATTCTCCATTGGGAGAACTTAAGAATCTTACTAAAACACAAATAGTTTTTTTTAATAGTAAGCAGCTTACTACAAAACATTGGCACCCACTTGAGTTTCTAGTCCTTGTAGACCTATAATTTCAGTATACTTTTTATTTACTTCAACTTTTACCACATTTATTAGTACCTTCTTTGGTAGTCAAATTTCAAGTAAATCATTAATAGTAATTGTTGTTTTGCATAAATTACATATAGTGGCTCTATAAACTGTACAATTCAACAAATATCACAGAGGGATATTTATTAGTAAGAAAATATTTTATGGAATGAATGTAAATGTAAATAATTCAGTTTCATTGAAACATGTTAATAAATTGAAAAGGTGTTCATTTGAAAACTGGCATTCATTTTGTTTCAAGATGGCAGATTGAGTCATAAATTCAACTTTATTGTTGATTGCTCCTGTTTAGTAGACAAACCCTACCCTTAGGTGGACTTTCAACTATGGAGCAGGGGGGGAGATGCCATAATTTAAATATATGGTAGGCACAGGCTAAAGAAATAGTATGCATTTATCACTGCAAACTCACAGCAGTGTATTTTCACAGCAGCCATGCCACCTATTCTGTACATTTTGAGGAAAGTTAAGTAAGTAAAATGTTGAGTTGCTATGAAAAAACTTACCAAAACAACTCTCTTTGAAGATAATTTTGCATCTAAATGAAATGAAAAACTCTTTGTGTATTACTCTACTGAGATAAGGTATATCTCAGTATTATCTCTAGTACTATGTAGCTTTGGCTATCCTTTAGAGGCCCCCTGCAATGCCCTGAATCAGTTTCTATATCCAAATCCTTGTTCTTGAAAGAGGTGGAATATCACCTGGTCTTTGAAGAAGCTTCTGTTTCATCCCTTTCATTCCCACTATCATTACTCTAGGGCAAGCCTTCATTGCTACCCTACCTGTTGGCTTTTTGTAGTAACTTACCAACAGGACTTATTTTTTCTACTCTCTTCTTTCCCCCACCGTATTTACCCTCTGCCATACTGATCTTCTTTTTGCATAGTCTTGATTATATTGCTCCTTCCCTTGAAACCCTTTGTGTTTGCTTATTCCCTATTTGAGCAAAGTTCAAATGCTCATTCCATCTTTTTCGGCCTTATTGAACATGGTGGTCTCTCAAATACTTTGCTTCACACAATATCCCCTGACTTTTCTCACTCATATCTTTTTGCTCATGCTATGCCTTCCCTTTGTTTTCTTAGTTGTTGAATCCTTACACTTCCTTTGAAACCTAAATCAAATGCTACTGTCCTCAAGGAAGCTTTGTCTGATGCTTCCTTTTCTGTTAATAATGACACCTGATTTTGTGTCATTATTATCCGGGCAGCTAAGGGTAGAGTATGTGGGTAGAGTATGGGACCTGGAGTCAGGAAGACTCATCTTCCTAGTTCAAATGTGGCCTAATACACTTACTATAGCTGTATGACCCTGGGCAAGTCACTTAACTGTGCCTCAGTTTCCTCATCTCCAGAATGAGCTGGAGAAGGAAATGACAAACCACTCCAGTTATCTTTGCCAAGAAAACCCAAATGGGGTCATGAAGAGTCAAACACAACTGAAATGACTAAAGGTCATTACCATCATCATTGCATTTATCTATTACTTTGATGGCCTCGTCCACCCTTTAGACAGCATGGAATCATTATTTTATTTCTTCACCAAACAATCACAGTGCTATGTACATAATAAATACTTATTAAATGTTTGAATTGAATAGAAGCTTTCTGTGGCTTCAAGCTTAAACTAATTATTTTTCCAAATTCCTGTGAAACTTATTTATTTATATTATAATCTATCTATATTATATCATTTATTATTTATAATACTTATTTTTGCTCTTAAATCATCTAGGGCCATGGGTGATGAGAACAGAGAAAATCTTAGATAACATTTTTGTCTCCCCCCTTTAGTACTTAGCTCTTCAGCAAATACTTACTGTATGTTAAACCTAAGTGATATCATTAAAGTTTTGTTATAAAGTTACTGCTTTTTGGTTGAATGAATGAATTTTAAAGGTTTGTGTTGTAATTTGATATTTTAAACTATTGTCTGGACCAAAATTATCTGTGGGAACAGATATGTGAATTCATACAATTTAGTTGTTTTAACAAGTTCAGCCATGCATCCCCCACCCTTTGATCTTGTTATAAAATGTCTGTTATTCCCTTACTGATCAAGAATTTATCATCTTAATGGTGGACACTGATGGAATTTTAGAGGTGGAAGAAGGATCATCCAAGACCCAGAGAAGTTGAATGGTGGTCCCTGATTCAAATGTTAATTCCTTCTCTCTCTTTCTCTCCTCCTGTCAGTTAAGTAGGTAGGTCCTAGGGAGTTGCCTTAGGCACAGAGAAGTTAAATGACTTGCTATGGGTTACTCAATCTATTTTATGCATGGGAAAAGGATCATTGATAACTTTGGCAAAAGTATTTTCAGTTGAGTGATGAGCATTGAAGCCATAGATTTTTATTGATATATTTTGTTTTTATATACTTTAAAGGTCCTCTTATAGTCCCTTCCCCAATACCCTCTCAGGGAGCCATTTCCAACAAACAGCAAAGAATTTTTTTTTTTAAGGAAGAGGAAAAAAATACTGGGCAAAACCAGTCAGTATATTGAAATGATCTAAAGTTGAATGCAGTGTCCCATACCTGAGCCCAAACTCTAGTAGTGAGGTGTCTTATTAGTCAGGGTTTTGAGGCTAGGGGAGATTATAGTGTGTATTTGTAGGTGACATCAAAGAAACCAGTAGATAGGAAGAACATAAAGGTGTGGGGTGGAGGAGGATGATAGTGAGAGTAATATGGGAGAGAATAGGGAGTGGGGACATAGAATCAAGGGTACATGTAAAAGGCTTTACCTTGGTGAGAAAGGCCACCTCTTCATCACAGACTATAGTAAAGAAGATAGTAGGAAATTATGTCTAAGGGTTGTAGGGGGGAAGGAGAGAATTCATGGCAAATGGCTTCAGTTTTCTTTGTGAGATCCACTGCTGAGAAGATGGAGGAGGGTTGCTGTGGGAGGCTTAAGGAGGGAAGAGGTTTGGAACAGCTTGCCATGGTAAATAGGATAAAGAATCAATTAGATAGCAGGAAAAAGATTTCCTTGCTATATGTTTGTAGTGGAGCTAGTCAGTATGCTATGTGGCTTCCTCTAGTTCCATTCAGTAATATATTTTGAAGGAAAATAAGAGGTAGAGATAAAGATATTCATTCCAGACAAGAAGGGCTTAACACTGAAAAGACAAGGAAATGTGATAATGTTGAGTAAGAAAGAGTAAAGCCCACAATGCATGAAGGAAAGTAGTGTATGTAATAAAGCTGGGAACATAAGTTGAAGCCAAATTGTGATGTGTAAAATGGCAAAAGAGGGGAATTTATATTTGATCTTAAAAATAATAGAGAGCCACCAGAGTTTGTTGAGTAGTAGGGATGACATAGTCATCCCTACTATTTAGGAAAATTATTTTGACAGCTGTATGGAGAGTGGGTTGGAGTAGAGAGGAGGGAGACCAATTAGGAGATTATTCAAATAGTTTAGGCAAGAGCTGATGAGGGCTGACCTGAGCTACAGTGGTGACTCTGAAATAGAGAGAAGGGGCAGATCCAAGAGACTTGTAGAAATAGAAATAACAAAATTTGGCACCTGATCTCATCTGGTGTTTAGTCATGGATCACACTGAGATTGCAAATCTAGATGATTTTAAGGTGGTGGTGGTGCTGTGAACAGAATGAGGGAAATATGGAAACTCTACATGCTTGTGATTGTGGAGAGGGATGCCTCTGTGTCTTTTGGACCCTCTCAGTTTAAGTTATCAAATTGCCCATTAATTTCTGTGTACAGTAGAACCTATGTCTATTTTCTCCAGGAATCACATCAACAATCAGACTGAGTGTGGGGGACCACTGATAAGATAGATGACAAGAGAAAGATTCTAGACAGGCATGATTTATTTTAGTTTTAGTGATATGTATTATTTTTCTATCACCTTCATTTTAACATATATTATTCCACTTTTCCTTCCCCAGAGAGCCATCCCTTCTAGTAAAAAAAAAAGCAGTTTAGCAAAATTAAACTACACATCAGCTGGGTTTGACACACCCATAATGTTCCCCCTCTTCAAAGAAGAGAGTGAGATTTTCCTCATTTCTGTTGCCAGTCTTGGTCATTATAATTACCCTGAGTTCAGTTTCTTTTTGTTCTTTACATTTACATCATTGAAGAGATTATATTGTTTTTCTGCTTCTGTGTTATTTTGTATCTGTTCATTTACGGTTTTCCCATGCTTCTGTGTATCACATTCATGTTCCATAGTTTGCTTAATCGTTGTCCTTTTGATGGTTATTTACTTTTATTTTCCAGATCCTTGCTACTACAAAAAGTGCTGTTATTAAATTTTGGTGTGTATAGGACTTTGTATCTTTGACCTCCTTGGGAGCATATACCTAGTGGTATTTCCAGGGCAAAGGGTATTGGATATTTTAGTCACTTAGCATAGTTGTAAATTGTTTTTCAGAATTCACAGCTCCAGTGTTTCAGTGATATAGCAACTATTTAAAGCTGCTGTTATGTTTCACTTAGTTCTTATTGTCAGTGACACCCTTTGTTCCATCCAAACTGGACACACAGCTGTTTTCCATCTCTTTGTATCCTGCTTTTTTTGCCTCTATTTACTAAAAGACTGCCTCTTCCCCTACCTGGTAAAACCTTATTTTTCATCTGTCTGTTAAAACACTTCTTTTAAAAAATTTTTTTTCTTTTTAAAAAATGAACTTAACAGATATCAAAAGCATGAATATTTCTGTATAAGAACAGAAAAGGATGATTGTATATGAAACGTCTATAGTTTTTAAGTGTATATCAAATTTAACATAATAACAAAACTGTGCTCTGCTTTTCTTTTTCCCTTTCTGCACTTGTTTATTTTATTTTATTTTTTGCCTTTTGGAGGGCAGTTGGGCTTAAGTGACTTGCCCAAAGTCACACGGCTAGTAAGTGTGTCAAGTGTCTGAGGCCAGTTTTGAACTCAGGTTCTCCTGACTCCAGGGCTGGTGCCCTATTCACTGGGCCACCTAGTTGCCCCAGGCACTTGTTTATTTTTAGTGTTTCATTAGCATGCTTTTTTAAAAATCACTATCCACTCACCTCTTCCTAAATAAAAGCTCAGCCTTGTAACAAATAAGCATAGTCAAGGAAAACAATTTCTTATGCTGAGTATGTTTGAAAATATATGTCTCATTCTGCACCTCTAGTCTGTCACTGCTCTGCCAAGAACTGAGAAGTATACTTCATCATCAGTCTTTTGGAGTCTTAATTTGACAGTGGATTGATAAGAGTTTTTAAGTCTTTCAAGGTTTTCTTTTTCATTATTGCATTGTAATGGCATTTAGTGGGTCTCTCTGTCTTAGCTCTCCACTTAACTGTCAACTTGATCTAAAGCTGAGGTCTGACCATGTTTTACCCTCTATTTAATACATGTCAGTAACTCCTTGTTACTTCTGAGATCAAATATAAAATCCTCTGAGTTTTAAAGTCATTCGTAACCTGGCTTCTTTCTATCTTTCCTATTTTTTAAACACCTTACTCTCCCCTCCACATATTCTACAATCTAGTGACACTAGTCTCCTTGCTCCTGCTTATATAAAACATTCCATCTCCCAATTGGGCATTTTCACTGGTTGTCCCTCATGCTTAGGAGTTCTCTTCCTCTTTATCTCTGCCTCCTGACTTTTTTCAAATCTTACTTAAAATCCCACCTTATACAAGAAATCTTCCCTGATTCACTTTAATGCCTTCTCTCCATTGATTATCTCCAATTTATCCCATATATATCTTGTTTGTACGTAGTTGTTTGCTTGTTTTCTCCCCCATTAGACTCAAGTTCTGCATACCAAACCAGAAGACTTAAAGATAGGGTTTGTTGAGTTAGTAGAGGTGACATGATCATACCTAGTCTTTAGGAAAATCAAATTTTGGTAGCTCCTTGAAGGGTGAATTGAGCAGTGACTGTGGATTTCTTTATTTTTATTTTTTCCCTGTCTCTGTGGCACTTGGGTATAGTTATGGCATATATTATATGCATAGTAGGTACTTAATAAATGCTTCTTAACTTGTACAGATTTTTCCTCCTGGTTCATTTCAGTTCACATCAGTTCATATAAATCTTCCCAAGTTTTTCTGAACCCATTCTTTTTCTCATTTCTTATGGCACACTAAGATTCTTTTAGACTCTTGTCATAATTTGTTCAACCATTCCCCAACTGAAGGGCACCTTTTTTCCAGTCCCTTGTTATAAATATTTTTGCATAAATAGGTCTTTTCCCTCTTGTCTTTAACTTTGGGGGAGATAGGCCCAGTGATAGTATTTTGCTGGATTAGAGGGTTTGCCTAAGGGACTTTTTATGTATAGTTCCAAATTGTTTTCATAATGATTGGGCCATTTCAAAACTTAACAGCAGTGAATTTGTGTGCCCTTCCTCACACAGCCCTCCTACAATTGTCACTTTCCTTTTTTATTATCTTTGCCAATCTGGCAAATGTGAAATAGAATCTCAGAATTATTTTATTTTGTATTTCTGCTGTTGATGATTTGGAGCATTTTTCATACTGCTGTTGGCAACTCACATTTCTTCTTTTGAAAGCTTCCTGTTCTATTGGGAAATATTCTTAAATATTTGCATCAATCCCCAGTGTATCTTGGATATAAAAAATTAATATTTTTAATATTTCTGGTTTTAGGAGCAGTAGAATTAGTAAGACTACAAGGCCTTTCAAGGGATGTGTAGTTCACAGAAAAGACAGAATTTGAATGGCTATTCCAAACAACAATTTAATACATGTTATAGTATATTACTGCTTGCTAAATGAGTGCTACAGAAAGTAAAAATATAGCATTTAGAAGGGAGATACTGTGGGCCACTAGGGAAGCTTCGTTAAATAAAAGGGCGTTGGGCTGAGCTCAGGCCTGATGAATAGGTTGTAGAGCTAAGGAATGGGGGAGGGCATGAGCAGAAACCAGAAGCTGTGGAGTTTGTATTAAGGAGCATGAGGATATAAGGATGTAAAGATATATTGTCACCAGATTGGACTTTGAATGCCAAAGTTAGGAATTTGATCTTATATGGCTACTGGGAACAAACAGAGGGTTTTTGTGATGTGGCTTTTTTTTTTAAGGGTGGAGGGGAATAACATTTTGATAAAGTAGTGTTTTAGGAAGATAAATCTGTTAAGGATAAGAATAGATTGTAATGGAGAGGCTAGATACAAGGACTATAGTATGTTCAAGAGAGATTCTATAGAAATTTCTTTTGAAAAGATGTTTATCCCTATATGTATGGTGGTTCTATTCAGTCTCTTGTTCTTTATAGCTTTTTGTTATTGAGCTTCATGGCTGTTCTGTGAAGTCCCATAGTATAAATTTTGAATACATTCATTCTTTCCTTATTTGCCTTTAGTTAATGTCAAGCATAGCACATAAAATGTTCTGCTGTTGCTATGCAACTGCTAAATCCAATATTTAATGCCGTTCAGTTTTATTAATATTAACATCAGTGAACAGAGGGCTAGTAAAATATGATTGTATGATATCCAAGCAACACAATTTATAAGGATTTAAATGTATTGTTGCATGTATGACCAACATGAAGGCCATAACTTCATGCATTTGCTATTTTGAGAAAAAGTTAGTTACAGTTAAGTCTTTTAGCTCATAATCATATTATGAGTTGTTTTTTGTTTGTTTTTTGAATTGAGGAGTAATTTGACCTTTTCCCCTTACCACTTTCTGAGCTTTGACTTTTCTGATCATTTCTGTATAATTAATAAAATTCTCACCCTGCTTTTTATTCTTTCTGATGTTCTATATAGTTTTCTTTTTGATTTCCTTATTGTCTAATCTGCTTTACTTCTTCATTATATCCCTACTTGCCTTATTTAATCATAGAATTATAGAATGTTAGAACCTAGGAGAGAACTTCTTTATGTAGCTGATCAATAAACAAGGATTTATTAGCACCTCCTGCATGCCAGTCACTAGGTGATTGAGATACAGAAACAAGAATGAAATTGCCCGTGCCTTCTGTGAGGGCAAGGGTGTATGTGGAGTCCGGGGGTGGGGGGTGGTGCAGGTAGGTTTAGAGGGGAAAGTTAAGTTATAATGAGTTCACTTTTGGACATGTTGGGTTTGAAATGTCCACAGGACATATACTTAGTGTATAATTTGGGAGGTTCCTTGCAATTCTTTAGTTTTTCAAATGAAAGAACAGTAAATATGTTTTCATCAAGCCATCAACAAGCATTTATTAAATTCTTTTTATGTTCCAGGTACTGTACTAAATACAGAAACAAAAATGAAATAGTCCCTATCCTCAGAGTTCACATTCTCTTGGGGCAAGTATTTAGTACACATATATGTATATACAAAATAGAGTGTAAATAAAAGTATTTGGTTGGGGGGCAGGAACCACCAGCGGCTAGAGGAATCAACAAATATTTATTCTTGAGCAAGTACCTGCCCACCATCTTGGTATTTATATTCAACATTCAGTAGTTTCAGATAATGGTTGGAGTTTTTACTTTATACTAGACATGAAATCTGTACATTACAGTTGAAATTTTTAGAAATAACAAACTCTTATAATGGTAGAGGCAGTGTGGTATAGTGGAAAAAATGTAGAATTTAGAGTCAGAGAGAGATATATAGGAAACAAAACTTTTAAAAATGCCGTTTTCTTGAAAATAAGTGTTGCTGAGGTGTGCAGGGTGAGATATATTTTTCTTTTTTTTTTTTAATTCAGTTTTATTTTATTTTTAGTTCCAAATTCTTCTCCCCACCACTTCTCCCTCCTCCCATTGAGAAGGCAAGAAAAAGAGAATCCATCACAAATATGTATAGTCATGCAAAACAAGTACTTGTATCAGCCATATTCCAAAATAAATAAGACTATATTTTAATCTGCACTCAGAGTCCTTTAGTTCTCTATAGGTGGATGGCATTTTTCTTCTTTTGTTGTTTTTTTGCTTTTTTTTTTTTATGTTTTCAACACTCACTTTTATAAAATTTTAAGTTCCAAATCCCCCCACCCCCAGCAAGCAATCTGATATAGGCTTTTCATGTACAATAATCATATTGAACATTTCCATGTTAGTCATATTATGAAAGAAAAATCATAACAAAAGGGGAAAACCACAAGAAAGACAAAACAACAAAAAAAGAGAAAAATAGTATGCTTCAATCTTCATTCAGACTCCATAGTTCTTTCTTTGGATATAGGTAGCGTTTTCTATCATGAATCTTTTGGAGTTGTCTTAGATCATTGTATTGCTGAGAAGAGCTAATTTATTATGGTTGATCATTGTGTAATGTTGCTACTTATTTGTACAGTGTTGAAGTTTATTTTTCAGACTTGGCTATTGTATGGATTTGTTTTGTTTAATTATACTTAAATATACAAATAAAGGAAGACCTTTATTTGGGAAGAGGAGAGTGTTAGTGTGGAAAAGTACTAATGATAGTTGTTATTATTTTTTTTTAAAGCAATTGGGGTTAAGTAACTTGCTCAAGGTTACATGGCTAGTCATTATTTATGTGTGGGTGCTCATTTTCTGAGGCCGGATTCGATCTCGGGTCATCCCAACTCCGAGGCCGGTGCTCTTACTCACTGTGCCACCTAGCCACACGCAATGATAGTTAAGAAAAGTATCAATGAAACATTAAAAAATAAGAGGAAGAAGAAAGTTCACAGGATCGTGGCTTTAAAGCTGGAAGGGACCTCAGAAGCCATGTAGTCAAACCCTCTAATTTTACAGATGAAGAAATTAAGGCCCAGTTAAGTGACTTGCCCAAGGTCAACGCAGGAGATAGAGGGTATATAAATTCTGGTCCTCTGAATGTTTTTTTCATTGTTTCGTGCAGACATGAATAGACTGGGCTATCTATATAGGTGCTATTGTGTTAAATTTAATAAATACTTTTAAAGAAGTGAATGTTGTGGTCTTAAGGTTCCAACTTTTTATTGTTACAATGGTAGGTCATGGTGGAGTAATAATATCTGGAAATGCCTGTGTTACAAAAATAAAAGGCATTAATAAAAAATTTTTTAATGTTCTAGTACCTCTAAAGTACTTCAGACCCTGCCCCCTTTCTACTTTAACAGTCTTTTTAGACTTTATCCTCCAAACCTTCTATGATCCAGTTACACTGGTCTACTTGCTATTCCTTGAATTATATCTTTAGTCTGCATACCATTAGTACTGCTTGTTTACTATGCTTGGAATGGTCTACCCACTTTAACCTCTACCTCTTAGTTTTCTTGGCTTCCTTCAAGAGTCTGCTTAAATACTGCTTTATGTAGGGAGCCTTTTCGAATCCCCTTCCAATACTAAAACCTTTGACTTAGATTACCTATCATCTACCTTGTGTGCCTAGCCATTTATATATTGTTTCCTCTGTTATAATATAGGTTCCTTCAGGACAGTGTCTGTTTTAGCCTTTCTTTGTATCCCCAGAACTTAGCACAGTACTTGGCACATAGTAGAAATGAGTAGGAAGAGAGTTCTAGGTGTGAGGGACAGCCAGTGATAATGCATGGAATCAGTAGATGGGGGTATGTTTTGTGAGGACTAGCAGGGAGATCATTGTCTCTGAATTGCAGGATATGTGGGGGTGGGGGGGGGTGGGAGGGCCAGATTATGATGGACTTTAGAAGACAAACAGTATTTTATGTTTGATGTTGGGGGTAAAAGAGAGTCCTTGGGCTTATTGAATATGGGGAAGATGTGGCATGTGGAGATTTAGGAGGATGAATTTGATAGCTGAGTGGAAGACGAACTGAAGTAAGAGACTTAAGAAAGGCAGACCAACAAGACTACTGCAGTAGTCCAGGTGTGAGGTGAGGGAGCCTGCACCAGGTAATAGTAGGGTTACAAAGAAACTGTATGAGAGATGTTATGATGGTAGAATCCATGGGAGTTGGCAACACATTGGGTATGGAGAGGTAAGAATAGGGAGTAACCCCCTAGGTTGAAAGCCTGGATGACTGGGAGGATAATGGTGTCTCCTTGACATTAATAGGAAAGTTAGGAAGAGGTAAGGAGTAGAGGTAATGAGTTCTTAGGTAGAGTCAAGATATAGAGTAGTAGAAAGAAGTATATTCTAAGTCTGTCATCAGACTTCTTCCACAAAGATCTAAGATGATATGTACAAGATTACATTCTGATCAGGAAATCCAAAAACAAGTCAAAAGTGAATAATTTTTCCAGCCCACAGAGGCTTAGAGGTATGGAGATATTAGGGATGGGGTCTGGTCAGCAGTTCAACATTTGAAGCATTCCAGTACCCAGGAACTGAAAGAGATGAGACTGGGGGTCAAGGCAGAAAAAGATCCCTGGGAATCTCTAGACTATTGTAGGGTACATGAATGAGTGCCATTTGGCAGCTGTCACTTACCACCCAATTTTGGGTTACAGATCCATTGTGGAGAGCAGTCCAAGGAGAGAGGTTGCTAGCAGATCCCCAGCTGCATACTGACAAGAAATAAATTCTGGAAACAAACTGAATCTATGTGACTCTAATCCCAGGAGCAGAGTATTTCTAGTTTTTAGCCCAGGGTGGAATTCTGCAGTGGAAATAACCAGGGCAGAAGTTCCAGACCAAAGGGAAACCTGCAAAGCCTCTTAGTGGCTAATAGGTAGTTGAGTCCAGCATCAGTCTATTGAACCTCTCAACCAGGAACAAACCAACAGAACCAAACCTGGGTCAGGAACTTGTAGAACTCAGAGCAGGAGGATAGTGCGAATACTCTGCCCTGAATCTCATCATTTTGGGATCATTGAAAGCTTGTTGCCCCCCAGCACATCTGAGCTATGAAAGTAGCTGACAGATAAAAGAAGACAAAAGCTCAGGCCAGGGCTTCTACAAGTATACAGTGCCTAGCACTAACAGAAATTCCAAAGTCAAGAAGTATGCTGCAAGAATGAGCAAACCAAAAAAAGAATCCTACTGTAAAGAGCTATTATGGTGACAGGGAAGCTCAGTACAAACCCCAAAGAAGAGAATGATTTGAAAACATCTGCAAGCAAAATCTCAAAGAAAAAAAATAAAAATTTGGACAAAAAGTCCAACCAGAATTTCTGGTGGAGTTAAAGCAAGAGTTTAACAAAAGAGCTAAAAAATTATTTTAAAAAATTGAGAATAGTAGATAAAGAAATGAGATCTATGGAAGAAAGATATGAAAAAGGAATAAGAAGTAGGAAACTCTACTCAAGAAAATAACTCCCTGGAAATTAGAATTGACCAAATAGAAGCTAATTACTCCATGAGACATGGAAAGAAGAAACAATAGAGCAAACTCAAAAGACTGAAAAAACAAGAAGAAAATATGAGGTATTTCACAGGAAAACAACTGACCTGGAAAACAGATCAAGGAGAGATCATTTAAGAACCATTGTGTTACCTGAAAGCCAAGACCAAAAAGAGCTTGAACATCATTTCAGGAAATTGGGGCAGGGGTGGTACTGCCTAGATCCCTTAGAACCAAAGGACAAAGTGGAAGTAGAAGAAATCTCAAAATAAAACCTTCTAGGAACATTATAGCCAAAATCTATAGAGTTTCTACATCAAATTAAATATACTACAAGCAGCCAGCAAGGAAAGATTCAAGCACCAAGGAGCAATAGTCAAGATCACATAAAATTTAGTAGACGCCATCACAGAGTTCGGAATATGATATTCCAGAAGGCAAAATATCTAGACTTACAAACAAGAATAACTTAACCAGAAAAAGTGACTATAATTCTATAGGGGGAAAATGGATCTTTAATGAAATTGAAGACTTCATTTCTGATTAATAAGAAGACTAGAGCTGAGTAGAAATTTTGACATGTTATAGTCAGTCAAGGGAAACATTTAAAGGCAAACATGAGTTTACCAATCATAAGAGACTAAGCAAGGTTAAACTATTTACTTATATGGGGAAACGATACATTTGTCCCCTCAGAACTCTCTCATCAGGGGTCCCACTAATTTAATTAGAGAGCCTCGTGATTTTGTTATGTTTTGATGATGATCTTAAAAAGCAGAATGGAAAGGGTGGAAGAGAAATACACTGGGAGAAGGAAGAGAGAGCAAAATTATATAAACACAGTGCACAAGTAGAAGTCTATGTAAGAAGGAAGTGGGAGTGAATGGGCAGCGCTCAGAATCTCTCTTCAGAACTAGTTAAAGGAGGAAAGAATACATAACAAACACCTGCAGTTGGGTACAAGAATACATTTCTCCCAACAAGGATATAGGAGGGAAAGAAAATGGATAAGAAGGGCAGGTAACTTAAAGGAGGGATAAGTTGGAAAGAAAAGAATTTCTTAAGGAGAGGGCAGAGAGAAAAGAGAAGGGAAAATATAAGAGAATAGGATGGAAATAGCACTTACATGAATATGAAGGGGATTAACGCACCCATGACATGGGAGAGGTTAGCAAAATGGATTAGACACTACAGTCCAACAGTTTACTTACAACAAACACACTTGAAACTGGAAGATACAGTTAAAATAAGGGAATGGAGTAAATTCTATTAAACTTCAGTTCAAATAAAAAAGGCAGAGACAGCAATCATTGACCAACAAAAATAGACCTAACTAAAAGAAATAAACAGGGAATCTATATTTTACTAAAAGGTACTATAAATAATGAATTAATCCTTACACTAAACATATATGCGCCAAATGGCATGTCTGATTTCTTTTATTTTTGAATGTTTTATTTTTTTTCCTATTGCATGACTCAGCAAGCAATTTTATATAGGTTATACATATATAGTTATGCAAAACATTTTCCATATTAGTCACACATCTGTATTAATGAAAATGTTGAATGAATTACAGGAAGAATGAAATATAAACAGCAAAACCATAATTTATCAATTTACTCCTCATATCTAGATAAATTAACCAAAACAAAAAGAAACAAAGGACTTGTATAGAATTTTAGAAAGTGATAGCTCTCTGGAGAATATTGAGTAGCCATGGAAAGAATACCTATTTCTCAGCTGGGTGTTGGTATCTTAATAAAAATTGGCCATGAGTTATGTAAAATTTCACAAAACAAATGCAAAAAGCATAATGCAATGAAAATTACATTAAATAAAATGCCTTTGTGGCAAAGTTTAAAAATTAATAGAAAACTAAACTTTGTCCTAAAAAATGTCCTAAAAAAAGTCAAAGAATAAATCACAGAAATAATTTCTTTAAATACAGTGACAACATGACAAAATTTGGAGATGAAATTAAAAACAGTACTTAGGTGACATTTTGCATCTCTAAATTCTTTCATCAATAAGAGAGAAAAAGAACAGATCAATGAATTGGGCATGTAATTTTTAAAAGCTAAAAAATTAATAAATAAAAATAAAATAAACCTCCATTAAATACCAGAATAGAAATTCTGAAAAATCAAGGAAAAGATGAACAAAATTAAAAGCAAAAATACCCATTAAATTAATAAATAAAACACAAGTGGATTTTTCAGGGTGGGGAAGGCACAATAAAATTAATAAAATATTGGTTGTTTATTTTTAAAGAGAAAACCAAATTACCAACATTAAAACATGAAGGTGAATTCATAGCCAGTGAAGAAAAAATAAAAAAAAATTATTAGGAGCTATTTCACCCAACCATATGACAATAAAACTAACAACCTAAATGATATGGATGGATAGTTACAAAAATATAAATTGCTCAGATGCACAGAACAGGAAGTAGAGTTTATAAGTAACCTCATCTTAGAAAAACAAAGTGAACAAGTTATAAAATGGAAGTCTCATAAATCCCCAGGACCAGATCGGTTTGCAGGTGAGTTTTACCAGATATTTAAAGAACAATTCCAGCACTATACAAACTGTTTTGTTTTGTTTTTTAAATAGGAAGAAGGAAGCATGTCAGAATTCTTCTATGATGCAAATGTTCTCGATCCTTAAACCTAGGAGAATCAAAACAAAGAAAAAAATCTGTAGAAAACTATTCCTAATGAAAATTGATGCAAATGTTTTAATTCGGATACTAAGGGAATTACAGTGACATTTCACAAAAATTATACATTATTACTAGGCTGGATTTTACATCAGGAATTCAGGACTGGTTCAATATAAGGAAAATTATAAACTTCATAATACTAAAAATAAATCATTTGATTATATAGGTTAAGATAAAAAAGGTTTTTGCTAGAAGCTTATAATTTGTTGAGTGATAGCACCCATTCCTGTTAAAAATACTAGGAAGAATAAAAATAAGTGGAGCTTTCCATAAAATGATAAGTAGTATCTATCTAAAACCAAGAATCAGCATTGTCTTTAACAAGGATAAGCAAAGAGGTCTTTCCAGTAAGATTAGTGATAAAGCAAAGGACCGACATTATCACAATTACTATTTAAGTATAGTGCTAGAAATACTAGATATAGGGGCGGCTAGGTGGTGCAGCGAATAGAGGATGGACCTTGGAGTCAGGAGGACCTACGTTCGGTTCCTGGCCTCAGACACTTAACACAAAAACTAGCCACGTGACCTTGGGCAAGTCACTTAACCCCAATTGCCCTCTAAAAAGCAAAAAGCAAAAAAAAGAAATACTAGATGTAGCAGTAAAGTAAGAAAAAGAAATCGGGGGAATAAGCACAGATGAAAAAACAACTTCATGCAAGTGATAATGATTTACTTAAGAGAACCCTAGAATAGCTAAAGAACTAAGTGAAACAACGAGCAATTTCAGCAAAGTTATAGGATGTAAAATAAACCCACATAAAATATCAGTGTTTCTGGATACTACCAATAAAATTCTGCAGGAAGAGAATAGTGAAATTCTGTTTAAAATAACTACAGTTAATACAAAATGTTTGGGAAACTACTTTTCAAGGCACACAGGAATTATATGAATGTAATTATAAAACACTATTCAAATACAGATTTACATGATGAAATATCAATTGCTCATGGGTAGACTGAACCAGTATAATAAAATGACAATAGTACTTAAAACATATTTACTTATTCAATTGCATACCAGTCAACCTACCAAAGAACATTATAGAGCTAGGGAAAAAAATCATAACAATTCACCTGGAAAAATAAAACAATACAAATATTAAAGGAATTAATTTTTTTTAATGTGGAAAGAGAGCTTGCATGAGCTACATCTCAAACTTAACTACAAAACTATAATTCGTTAAAAACCAAAACAAAGCAGTTTAGTACCAGGTAGGAAATTGAGAGAGATTGATCAGTGGAACAGATTAGGCACACAATCTGAAGAAGAAAAATTTACACAGTTGTCTAGTGTTTAACAAATCCGAAGATCCAAAATACTGGACCAAGAACTCATTATTTGACAAAAACTTATCTGAAAATTGGAAAGCAATGTGGCAAAAACTAGGTATAAGTCAACATCTCACTATATACTGAGACAAGTTACAAATGAGTACAAGATTTAGACATCATAAACAAATTAGAGGAATACAGAAGGAATTACATGTCACATCTATTCATAGAGGAAGAGTTCATGACCAAAATTACAAAAAAAAAAAACAACCCAAAACCCAACAAACCAGAAACTGGGACACGGGGGGAGCCTTGGCATTTTTCTGTGATAAGATCTCTTTTTTTTTTTTTGCTTTTTTGGAGGGCAGTTGGGGTTAAGTAACTTGCCCAAGGTCACACGGCTAGGTTTTTTTGTTTGTGTGTGCGATAAGTGTCTGAGGCTGGATCAGAACTCAGGTCCTTCTGACTCCAGGGCCGATGCTCTACTCACTGTGCCACCTAGCCGCCCCTAATTGCAGTGGTGAGCATTGTGTGGTTGAAGCTTGTTTCCAGTGATGATCTGCATGTAAGAAATATGAAACTCATTATTGAGTATTTCAGTCAATAAGTATTTATTTGCCATCAGTGTTTTAGGTACATTGATTGCTAAGTGTGGGAGATCACCAGATGAGTGGAGAGAAGAGCAGAAAAGTCACCAAAAAGAAGGTAGAGCTGATTATGTGATTAGAATGAGATTTAAGCAATTTACAGAAACAGTAAGAGGGACATTGTTTTTTTGAGATTAGTAGAACTACAAGATGACTTCTTTGGAGGATTATGGAAAGATTTAGAAAGAATCAGGCTATGTGAGAAGACTGGTGGGGAGTTGCTCTTTGCTTGTACCCACCTACATAAACCACAGAAAATAGAAAAAAGTAGAACGTATCATTGTAATTATATTTTTTGAAATGAAATTTTACCTGTGTACCTTCCTTGCAGATAATGCAGATTCCATATTTACAATCTTTTACCACCCTTTCTGGTATATTGTACTGAAAGAATTTCTGTGAGTATGTGAAATAGGCTCTCATCTTTTTTTTTTCCTTCAGTTTTATAAACAAGCAGCATGCTCACCAGAAAGCACAGATAATAAGGGAAGGAGGTCTTTTTGGGACACGGCTGTGTGAATAGTACTAGGATATTGCTGTTTTGGAATTTTTGGTTTTCTCTTGGGTATCCTTAGTGTTTTGGTTTTGAACACGATGACTATTATCTGTTCAATTGTGCTCAGATTTGATCTGAACCTTTCTGTTCCATACATTAGATGTTAGTGATTGTAACTATAGCAGAGAAGTTAAGTGTTTATTCTATGAAGAGAAAGCAGGGGTGTCCAGAGAGTGTAATTATCTTATTTTATTCAGTAGAACAGAAATTATTTTTCATTCTAGGTACTTCGAAGCTATTTGAAGAAATGCTTACATTTTAAATTTAGTTCTTGTCTATAATTTAGAAAGTGTCTACTTAGATTCAGCCAGTGAGCCAGAATTGCTTAATATAACAGAAGAGCAATAGTGAGCAATCAGAAAAGAGACATCTTTTGAAACTGTAGGTTGTAAGAAATTGAGTGAAGGATGTAAGAAATGTCAAGACATTTTTTGAAAAGTGTTCATATGTATATGGAATCAGTAATGAATTTTTACATTTTTAAATTATTTCTACTAATGTCTAGCTTTATTTTTTCTTTGGAATTTTGTGGGGTACTTAGTAAAAGTATAGACATCCTTTTAGACTTAAAACTTTTTTATTCTGCATTTCTTCACAAATGACCCAGGGGTCATCTTTCAGTACTAGGTCACAAAGTCCTTTTTTCCCCCAGCAACATATAAATACCAATTGTAGCTACTATAGAGCTACTATTGCACAGTTTTGGTGATACACTAACATTTTTCCCCTTTGTTCTTAGGGTTTGAAAGTATCCTCGAAGGGCTGTTTGGACCTGGATTATTAAAAGATCTCAGTTTATTTAAAGGTATTCAGTCTTTTTTGTTGTTGTTGTTTCTGTTTTGCTTTCCTAATAACAGAAACACTAGTCTCCAGACAATGTATGTTACCTTGGTGATTTGTTCTTCACTCCCCTCCCCCTTCCTTTTTGTTCACAGTTTCACATTGGTTAAAATTACACATGCATACTCCCTTGCACGTGCGTGAGCACACACATACACACACTTTAAAAACTGGAACATGAATGTTTGACATAAATACTTTTATGTAACACAGTTATGCACACAAAAATATGTAGTACTAATACAGAATTTAGCACTTTAAGGCAAGGCATTATTTTCTAGTAAATAATTATTTGAAACTGCATATAAGCATATTCTTTGTTACCATAAGTAATTTTGTGATTTAAGTAATTTGCTTTTGCTATAATTTTACAGACTGTGAACCTGAAGGTGTTTCTGATTGGACTTTTAATGAAAATTGTCTATTCTGTTGCTTAAGAAGGGAAAAAGTAAAGGTAACTATGAAGCTTATGTAACTTCATGTCTAGTATAATTTTTAAAATTCTTACTTTTTTAGCTGTGGAAAGGCAAGATCAACCCACAATTCTATGTAAAATGTGCATTTAGCCTAGTATTTCTGGATGTATTATCAAACATTATTTATATAAGATAGTCTGTGTGTTTTCTTTTTGATGATTTTAGGAAAATCAGCTAGCATTGCTAAATTTAGATGAGTGATTGAGTGAAGCTAGGCAGAGGCATCTTGTATTTTAAGTTTGAATTGTACCACTATTTAAAAACAGATTCTTAGCCTGAATAATACAATTTACAGGGTAAATAGTCATGTTCTTTGTAAACAGAATAGTCATTTAGTTTTGCATTGTTCAAGCACTCAGAAGTTAGCAGAATATTCATTGCAAGATACATATTATATATGTCTTCCACATTATTTTGTAAGCTTATTGAGGATATCTATTTGCATCCCCACTGCTTAGTACAGTGATTGGCACATAGTAGGTACTTAATTAATGAATATTATTTAATTGACTTCATTTAGGTACCTGGTCATAATACCAATTCATACAACAGATATATTAAAGTGTTTTATAATTTATAGTATTTTATAATTCACTTGTATAAATTGTGTGACCCTCCACAAAATTATTTGAGAAAGTGCTTTTATGTTGAATGCATTTTTCTTTGGTTTTTAAAAATTAGAAGCTTGCTACTTTAATTGCTTGCAGCATTTAGTTATAATGAGGTGTTAAATAACATTTATGCTTTTATTTCTATTATCATATCAATTATTCATTCTCCTAGTCTTCAGGCATTAGAAACCCTCATAGTTCCTTCTTCTCATTCTACGTTGATTTAAATGCTAAATCTTGATTTTCCTTCAGACACTTCCCTCCATTTCTTACTAGTCACTATCTGCATCGAAATTGTTATTACATAGCCTCCTAGTCACAGGATCATGGATCTAAGAATTGGAAGGAACCTTAGAGGCCGCCTAATTCCAACCGTTTCATTTTATAGATGAGGAAACTAAGGTCTAAGAGGTTAGGTGCTTTATCCAAAGTTGCACAGAGGTAGTAAGCATCAGGAGTAGGATTTGAACCCAGCTTCTCTGACTCCAGAGTTCATTCTTAGTTCATTCAACTGGACCTATATTGGTTATGTAATTGATCTCTGTATATTTGTCTGTTCCCTTATCTTCTCTAGTTCTATTCTACATACCACTATTGTGTTACTTTAACCAAAAACTTATTTTTTAAATATTCATCTCTGCCTCTAAACCTTCAATAGGTCTTCTATTTAGGATAGGGACTAAACACCTTAGACTGACATTTTAATACCTTCTGCAGTCTTAATTCCTACCAATCTCTCTAACTTTATTTTCTGTTATCTCTTTATAGGAACTCTCTTTTCTTCCAAACTAGTCTCTTCTCATTTCTCCATTGTGGATTCTTAGTTTCTTATAGTTGCTTGGGGAGCTGGGGAGGGGAAGGATCCCCTTCTTAGAATGCTCGACAACTTGTCTCTGCCTGATAAACCTACAAGGACCAGTATGTGTTCTCTTCAAAACCTTCCTTGAGGACTCTAGCCCTTTTTCCCCCTCTACTTTCTTAAAGGATTTGTTATCTGTACCAAGCATTTGGTACTCATCATACCCTACTAAAGTGGAAGAGCAGGTTAACATGCTTTGGGAAAGTTTTAGTAAAAGAAGATGAAGTGAAAAGTATTTTTTCTTGATGATCCTTAACATTTGAATTGAGCATTAATTTTAAGTGCAGTCCATCTACATTCTAGTTTGGTCTACACTATAGTCCTCTGAGATAAGAAGAGCAAGTATTGTTATCCCCATTTTGTGGATAAATCAGTATGGTTTAGACTTTGACTTTCTAGCCAAGGTGGAGCTGCAGCCAAAACTCAACTGTTCTGATACCTCCTCCAGTACTTCTCCCACTCCTCAGTGAACTGGGAACATTTCATTTAGTCAGGACATTTATTCTCTAAACATTTCATTACCTTGAGATTTTCTGTTTGGGTGTTTGTTTGTTTTTTTTCTGATTAACTTGGCAACTATATAAAAAAATCTAATGATTTATTTGCTAGGTGAAACTTATACTCATGGTGTCATGAGGAAGTAAAATCTTCTCTCCAAATCAGAAGTTAATATGGATATTTGGACAGTAATTTTTCTAGTTGTATTTGAAGAATATGGTAGGTTTTAAAATTGGTTTAATGATTTAATAATAAAACTTATTAACCCCCTGTTATTCACATAATGAATATAGGTTCAGTGAGGGATACAAAAGTGCCTCAGAGGTTGTATAATCTAGTTAAGGAGACAAAAATAATTGATAACTTATTTCAGTATTTGGGCAGTAAGGCAGTAAGTGCTATAGCAGTTCAAAGGAGATGAGAAAATACTGCAGATTGGTTTGGTGTAGAAAGAAATTTTTGCGTAGGAGGTAAGGCTTAATTGTCTTTAAAGGTCAAGAAGATTTATATAAGCAGATGGAATCAATGATAGGATCATAGATTTATAGCTGAAAGAGAAGTCATCTAGTTCAACTTCCTCATTTTACAGATGATGAACTGAGGTCCTAAGTAATAAGTGACTTGCCAATGGTAATAAGCATCAGAGGTAAAATTTCTACTGAGTTCCTCTGATTCCAGTCCAGTTTTTTTTTTTCCCACTGTACCATTCATTGTTTCTATAAAATCTACTGGAGCTGTGTTCATTGGGGATGAGGTTGAAAAGGGTAGTTTTGGGCTAGATTTTGGATACCAGGCTAAGAAGTTAAGACTTTTTCTTGTAGGCATGGGAAAGGTATTACAGGATTTCATGAAGGGGGATTATCTGATTTAGGTAAACTAGACCATTTAGTAACAGTGTGCACCTTAGATTAGCTGTGGGAGAAACTGAAGACAGTGAGATCAAGGAGGACAGCATTCGCATAGTCCAGTTATGAAGTAAGGACAGAGAAGAGCCAGAAGAGCCATCGTCCCTGCCATCTGGTAATTTAAGTAATTTTATCTTAGTTTTTGTTCAAAGTTCTTGGGGAGGGGAATAGGGGAGACAGCCAAACCTTGATGACCCATTTAAATTTTGGGGGAGCTTTGGCTTGCTCTGTTTTCCAACCTGTACTGGTTCACCCCTCCTTAGGTAATTGGTTGATCTCTTCACTTCTGGGGACTCACCATATTGATTCTAGACAGTCAGTCAGCTTAGCCCTACTGCAGGTCAGACTTGCCAAGTCAAGCAGTCCACCAGTCTCAGCTTCCCTGGTATCTGGGATTGATTGCATGAATGTACCATGAGGCCCAGTTACTTATTTATACTTTAATAAAAATGACCCCTAGAGTAGGCCACACTTGCATTAGACTTATTTGTATTTTAAACTCTGTCTCTCATTTTGGAATGGCAGACTTCAAGTCACCAGGACTCTGAAAGACTTGGTAGATGTAAATGATGAGTTCACTGTTAATAGCAGTCTGAAAAATAGTGGCGAAAGGAGAGGTGTTGTAAAGCTGAAGATGCATGAATGTCCCTGTTTCCAAAATAGGGAGAATGTGCAATGTTCAGATTATAGGGGGTGAGAATTGATTAAATTCTATGTTATATTAATGAAGGGATGGTTCTTGAGAATTTGGAAAAAGAAGCAGTGATCATCAAGAACAAGTACTGACTGATCAAGAACAACTCCTGTCAGATTAGTTCTATTTCCTTTTTTGACAGATTGACCAGGCTGATGGATTAAGAAAATGCTGTAGAGATTAGTCTATTTCAGCAGTGCACTGAGGAATTTTCGTTTTGTCTATGAGAAGCAGCATAGCACATAGGGGAAAGAGTGCTAGATTTGAAAGGTAGGATACCAGGGTCCATATTTTATCTTAGACATTTGCTCAGCAAATTCTTTTCAAGAATCTTTAGTTTCTTCTTGAAAATAATAGTACATGATCTCACAGTAAGATTGTGAGGAAACTACTTTGAAACCTTAAAGTACTAAACAAGCTTGAATTACTACTGATTTACAGGGGAATGTTTTGCCAGATGATAGTACAATTAGGTGGGTTTGAAACTGACTGCCCTGACCAAAAGAGTACCAAAAGGTCAGTATAAATTTGGAGAAAGGAGTCCAGTGCCACAGGAAACTGTCTTGGCCTCACGCTGCTTAATGTTTTTTGTCATTGAAGTGGATGACAACACAAAGTTAAGAGGGACAAGGACATTGGATGCCATAAACAGAATCTTACTCTAGTATTCCTCCACTCGGCTGTCAAATTGATCTTCCTAAAGAACAAATCTATGTCAACCTCTCCCCTTCAGTATATTCTGATGGTTTCCTATAACCTCTAGGAACAAATATAAAACTCTCTATTTAGCAATAAAATTCTTTTATAACCTGGCCATCTCTCTTTCCAATTTTCTTATACCTTATTTTTTCCCCTCACTTGCTCACAATCTCGCTTGACATTCTCACACATCTCCTAATTCCATTCATTTCAACTGAATGTCCCCCTCACATCTGGAATTCTTGTCTTCCTCATTACTTTCTGACTTCCCTGATCAGCTTCAAGTCCCAGCTAAAATCCCACTTTTTACAAGAAGCCTTTCCTGATCCTCCTTAATGCTAGTGCCTTCCTTCTAAGATTATCTCCAGTTTATCTTACTTCTTGATTGTATATATTTGTTTGCATGTTGTTTTCCCCATTAGATTGTGAGTTCCTTGAGAGCACAGATTTGTGTGTGTGTGTGTGTGTGTATTGGGATAGGGAAGCAATTCTTTTGTGTTCCCAAAACAATATCTTTGTGTTCCCAGAACAGTATCTGGTGCAAAGTAGGTGCTTAATAAATACTTATGGACTTGACTTGATCTGACACTGGTAGATCTCAACAGCTTAACACAATGGGCCAAATTTAATAAGGTGAAATTAAATGTAGGTATAAATGTAAAATTTTATGCTTGGTTTCATAAAGTAATGTCACGAGTTCAGTATAGGGGATATCTGACAAGTAGTAGTTCCTGGGTGCTGGGAGAACCCCAGAAGGTTTTAGTGACTTGCAGTCAACATGGGATATGGCAACAAAAACCAGTCCAGTCTTAGGGCTGTCTTAAGAGAGAGCTAGCATACAGAATAAGGGAGTTGATAACCTGTCTTCTTTACTCTGCCTTGGTCAGACCACACATTTAGAATACTTGATTCGGTTTTATTTCTAACATTTTAGGAAAGATTTTGTTAAGCTGGAACTTGGCTAAGGAAAACAATAAAATATTAAAGAAATTAGAGATGTTGCCATCTGTGATGATCACCTGGAAAAGAGAAGACATGAGGAAGACACAAAAACTGTCAAAGTATCTTAAAGTCTCAAATGTAGAAGAGGTCTTAGGCCTGCTCTGCTTTTTCCCAGCAGCAGAATTAGCAGTAAGGAGGAAGAACTCCTTAATAATTCGTTATCCGAAAAAGAAATAGACTGCCTCTTAGGGGTTTCTCACAAGATCAAGAAAAGACTGGATAATCAATTGTCAGTTGTTTATTGTAGAAGGTATTTCAGTTTAAGTATGGATAGATGAGATATTCTTAAAGAGATTCTGTGATATTTAAGTTTTATTCTTAAGGAATTTTGTAAGTGGATCAGGTATGTGGGGGAGATTTTTGGTTTCTACTTTTGTTTTTTTGACGGTAGTAGCTGAAATGCTTCAGAAATTAAGTTCTCTGTTTCTGAAGTCCATTCTAAAGGGTTAATCACCTTTAGAGTCTTAAACCTCCTTTTTTATCTTGAAGAGGACAGGTTGAAATATTAGGTGCAAAAGAATGGGTTAACTTCCACTGCGTTTTACCAAGGTCTTTTACCAAGACTTGATGTCTCCCACCTCAAGACTTCCAGATTTTGTGTATTCTACAGTGTAGTCTCACTTTGCTCTTTCATTTCTCCCTTGTTATATTACCTCCCCCAGACCATGTCTTTTCCACACCATCATTTATTAATCTGTTGAATTCATCAAATACTTATAAACTGCCTACTACATATAAAGTATTATGAAGAATAGGACAGATGAATAAGATAGCTGTCCTTCCCTAATGGGGCAGATAAATATCTATTATATATGGTCTTTAACGGAAACTGCTTTCTCCAGAGTTACTAAGGACCATTTAATTGTAAAATCTGCTGTTCTTTTCTCAGTATTCATCCTTCTTGACCTTTGCAGTTTTTGACACTGTTAAATCACATTCTCTTTAATCTTCTCATTTAGGTTTTCATGACACTTCTCTGACTCATTTTCCTCCCCATACTTATCTAACCACTATTCTTTCTCAATCTCAATTGCTAGATCTTTATCGGTGTCATAACAATGATATGCAGTGGGGGGATCATATATAGTTGGAATGAGGGAAGGCTTTGTTAGCCTGCTGCTCTCTGCCATAACAGCTGGGCCTAGTCAAGCAAGGATCTACAAACTATAGCCTAAGGGCCAAATCCAACTGGCTGCCTATTTGTGTAGCTTATGAACTAAGGGTGGTTTTTAGATTTTTTAAAATGTAAAAAATATTTCCTAGCTTACACCAGAATACCCCTTGTAGTGGCTTAAGCATTTATACTGCCTCTGGTACCTTCCATATCTATAGTCTGGGACGAGGAGCATCTAAAGGATGCTACATGTGTCATGGCAGGGTCTGGGGGGGATGGAGGATTATTAGAATCTCAACTGTGATTCATTAGGAGTGAGAAAACAAGAGCACAGGGGAGTTTCTACTTATTTGGGGAGTTAGGTTCAGGACTTTAGTCTTATGGAAAATCATGCCGAAATTATTTTTCTTTTATACCCCGTTGAAAGTCTCTTCATTTTGCCATTTTTCCAAAGTTGTCAAGGGATAATTTCAGATAATTTTTTTAAAGGTGACGGCATGAGAAAAATGGGGCTTAGAAAGGTTAAAACAATTTGCCTAGTAGTGACTTAGTAAGAATCAGAACCAGAACTAAGTCACCTAACATTAAGACCTATGTATTTTTCTTAGTATACCACACTTCCTTATCTTAAAAGCGGTCTTAGCAGGCCAGGGTTCTTTTTATCCAGTTTCCTTCTACCATAGGGGAAGAAAGAGCTTCAGTGAAACTCTTCTCAGCCCTTTTAGGGGAAAAGCTAAGTTGAAAAGGATTGAACATTTCTAAATTGACTTCACTGAGACCAGGTGTCTGGGTGGGAGATGGGGGAGGGGGAGGCCAGTGGAAAGATGATTAGTGGAGATGCTCTAAGAAAAATACAGATTATAAAATCATAGATTTGAGAGATGAAAGAGACCTTAGAAATCACTGAGTCCAACTCCCTTGTTTTACAGATGAGGAAACTGAGGCCCAGAAGCTATATGACTTGTACAGGGTCACACAGCTAGTGTCTAAGGTGAGATAAGAACCAAGGTCTTCCTGATTTCTGATATAATGCTCTGTGCACTACCTGTTGCTGCTTTTCAGTGGTCATCTTCACTCTGACAAGAGGTTTCTAGCAGAAGTTGCACTATTTTTGAGCCACTACAGAAGTAGTGGGATGGGTACTAATTTGTCCTTCCTCACCCTCCAACAAGATCTGAGCTGTATCAGCCCCCATGGAGACTGACACAGGCCAAGTTAGTGAGGGCCTGGTTCAGATGGACAAAGACTGGGCAAAAGGCATGGGACATCTGGGCTTCCTAGCCAAGACCCAGACTACTGGCTCAATGGAATGGCCAAGGATGGGAGTAACTGTGAGAGGTTGAGAGGATTCAAGCAGCAGCAGAGGAGACATTGGGGTACAAAGACTATTAGTATGTCGCACTATGTGAAATCTGTTAGTGTCGTCTCCTTGTTTCCTCCCCCCCCATCTCCTGTCCCTTCATTGGCTGGGTGGGTGGTAGAGATATCCAGACAGATTAAGCTGAGTCAGGAACTGGAGCAGTGGGGTAAAGACCAGTGGCCTATGTGCAGTAGGAGCTTTGGTCTGCTCTGAGGGTTCCCTGACAAAGTGCAACAGTCTTTGCCCTTGAAGAGTTTATGATCTAGCTTGAGGCAATGTAAATAGGATTATATACCATAGAGACTAGATGATGTTGGGAGAAGGTGCTTGGGTGGAGTTGAGGGAGGTCAAGAAAGGCAGAAGGTGGCTTGAAATTGAGTCTTAAAGGAATTGAGAGGTGCAGGCACACTCCCCCCCCCCCCCCAGCTTTTAGAAATGAATGCTCTCAAAAAAATTGTGTGACCACTGCTCTAGACTTAACCCTTGGATAAGCCAATTCTAGGAAACATTTTCCCCTGGGATTTAGAACCTTGTGGGCATTCCTGCAAGGGTCAGTATTTCAATAATGAAGCCCATTGTCACTCTAGAACAGCTTCATCCAACATTAGCTAAGATACAGTTCAAAAGAGAACTATTTTGTCACATTTACCATTTCAGCATCAGTTAAATATTGGAAATGATGAGAGAAACTATTAATGCATAGGAAAGACAAACATAAGCTTCAGATCTGAAAAAAAGAAAGTACTATTTAACTGCAGATAAGCTCTGGAAGGTGTCTATGTACTATATCCATCTTAGATTTAGAAATAATTTAGCCACATGGGGATATGAATAACTACAGTTGGTAAATTTTCATTAGTTTTCTAAGCAGAGAGATTCTAGGACCCTTGGTGTGGCTATGTGATACAGTAATAGACCCCTGAGGGGTTTGATCAAAATGCTGTCACTAATAATGAGGAACTGGCTTAGAGGAGATACCCAAGAATTAGGACAAGTCCAGTTGTAATATTACTATTACACCTTAGAGGTTTGTTCTTAAAATCAGTATTTGCCACCAGTTTTGCCCTTGAATCAGTTCAGTTTTTTTAAGCCTTTGATTATTGATTAGCTTAGAAACATTTAAAGAATGTTTATTTTTTTAAGTACTATAATTTTAGCCATTCCATATCTTTTCCACAGCTGAATGTTACCAGTTTGTGTGGTGATAGAGTTATAAGACTTGTTAGTACAAACATAAAATGTCAACTCCTGTGGCATGTAGAAATAAATAAGGAAGTCTTCCATCACCACTAGGGGGAAAAATTATAAATTAATTTAATAAATTAATTAAAAATTAAAGGTAAAAATAATCATTATATTTTCAGATGATCAAACGACTTGCAATAAAGCGATCCTCAAAATTTATCAGCTCTGATTTAGTCCACTCTTTATTCCACACTATATTTTTATTGTGAAATCTGTGATTAGAAGTATAGTAAATATCTAGGCAAACGTGCAGGAAGACCTCACAGAGGTGACAAGGTGACAAGGTCATGACAGTTTAGGCAATTGACACTGTAGCTTCTGGGCTCTACTTTCTGGAGCTCTCTGTTGCCTTTCAGATTAAAAAGGTAATCAGTCTTATATGTCTGCTTCATTTTAATCATATGCATATCCATTTTTCTAATTCTTTCACAAACTCATGTGAATCTTGCAGAAAATAATATTTTTCAGGACCTTGAAATGATCCTATGCCAGTGTGGAGGTTAGATGACTTTAATGTACCTCCTAACTCTTTGAATTATAAAGCATTGGTTGAAGAAAGGATGAAATATTAGGAGATTGCATTTATTATTTTTACTGTTGCTGTGTAACTAGATATTAAATGACAATTCTTTGGTAAATGAATAACAACCAGAAAGATTAATAAAAATTTCTGAATATACAATGACTAGGATATCATTTTATATTTTTCCTTATACCTTGTATGCTCTCTTTGAAAATTATCAGGGGAAAAGAATTGATTATCCTAATGCGGTATTTGATTTGTTTATATAATTGCCCATCTTTGAATCATCTTCATATTCATTAATTACTGTCATTTATGAATTTGGGGAAGTGGTGTTATACTTAATTTTGAAATTATTGTATATATATTATATATATAGTGCACACACACACACACACACGTGTGTGTGTGTGTGTGTCCAGGAAAAATCAGTTGTATGTTTATGGAATTGCTATGTGAATTAAATTTGGTGCAAAAATGTAGAAGATAGAAGGTTCTATGCCTTGTTTTTTGGTTTTTGTTGACATCTCTGTATGTTGTCCAAAAAACTGTTTTTAGATTTGACTGCTGTAGTACCTTCCCCCTAAAATAATTTTGTATGTGTGTGTACATGTACATGTTGAGTTCCCTGAATATCCTCTTAATGTTCCTTAGGACAGAAACTATTTTTATTTTTGTTTTTGTATCCCCAGTGCCTGGCATGTAGTGGACACTTTTTTTTTTGGTTGAACATCTATTGGAAACGATCTTTGCAAATTTTGAAATTGATGAAACTGGTTGCATTTTAGTTCTTCTGTTGCTCTTATAACAATCTGTACTGAAAGACTGTGTATAAGTCATTTTGGTAGAGGAAATCATAGTTTGAAGGGACTCCATTTTTCAGTACATTATCAGCCTATTAGAAGTTTCATAGTAAATCCCCGAACAGCTAGATGAAAATTTAAACTAATTATTGGAGGGAAAATTTTCTTTGAACTTGCTTTTGATATTTATCACCACTTTTAAAGAAACAGTTTGCTAATTTAATATCAGAATTTTGTGAATATTCCCTTGCATGAGCCCAATTTTTTAAATCATTGTTTAAATTAGATTCAACTCCTTGTAACATAAGAAATGGTCAATATATCCACTATAATGTTTATTAGAATTACTTTTATTTTTTATTGTTTAAAATGACGTTATTTTGTTATTTGACAGACTTAATTATTCACATGCATTTAAAATAGTCACAGTTTCTTCAAGCTTAATGATATTGTAAATATGCATTTTATGTACTATGTATTATGATTATTCACAGTTAAGCAGTATAATTGATAAAAGAAGCATGCTATTTACAGGATACATAGTTTTGTTGTAGAGTTTTAGGGTAAAAGAAAGGAATTAGAGTGCAGGGAAATTAATAAGACAAACAGTTTTCCAATTAGGTCAAAAATGGAAGGAAAAAAACACTTTTCACTCAAATAATTGTTTATAGCACTCAAGTCATTGTTTGTTTATACTTCACAATATTATAGCAGCAAGCACCCCGGTGTCCCCAGGGTGGCTGCCAACACAGGTTCTTAAATTTGCTTTTCTAAAGGAAAGCATCTCAGAATGGGTTAACAGTCTTGCTTTAATCAAACATATAATTTACCTAATTTAGGGGGAAAAGGTCAACACCCTGAACTTCAGAGTATACAGACAGAAACATTTCAAGCAGACAGGCCTCCAACTGTGCAACCATTACATCCATACCAAATAGCAGTTACCAGAGAGGGAAGCATCAACCATCTGTTTTTCAAAGGGTGGGGAGGGGCGGGCGGCAGCGGCTCTAAACGGCTTCCCAGAGTCACCTCTGGTCAAATCACACAGTTCTCAAAGTGAGCCCCAAAACAAAGTCTCACATCAGGGTTTATATAGCAGTCTCCTGGCTCAGAGACTGCCTAGTCACAAAGTATCTCTTGAAAAGCAAGGCTGCTGCCACAGGCTCCAGGTGCACTTAAGCCTAGGGGCAGGGAAGATCTTAAACAATACAGTCTTAGAAAGATAGCAACAACATAAATTTACATTCCCATTACAAGTATCATTGTATATTCCTATTTAAAACATCTCTTTAATCTTCCACTATGAAAAGAAATATATATCCTTGAATTCTAGTAAAATTTATAGGCCTTAAAGGCCACTCCAAAAAGGCCTTTTCCTTTCCATTCTACTCTCATTTTCTGGTTACCTTCAGGTAACTGGATTATTCACACTGGTTGAGGAAAGCACAAATCAGTGGGCCTTTTTCTAATTGATAGTGCAGCATTGGACAAGCAAAGATTGGATAGAGATATGGGAAGAGGGGTGAGTTAGTGATTTTATTTTTCCTTTGGCTGCCCTCTAAACAGATTTTTTTTTTTGAATTTTTTTCTCTTGTCTCACTGAATAGTAACATGTAATTAATTTTCTGTGAAATTCTTCTAATAAATAAAAATCTTTATGCCTAGGTAGAAGAAGCCAGTAGAACTGTACTGTCAATGCAGTATTAGTAATATTTTTACTTTAAAATACTTATATTTGCAAGAGAATTTTTTATAAAAAATGATTCAATGCAATAAGTGATCTTGAGTTTTACTCAAGTCAGAAGTATATATAATCTTAAGTGGGACTATAAGTGGGGATCTTATAAGAGGGGGTTTTGTGAGTGTATATATGTATGTATGTATGTCCCTGAGATCTTAGATTTACTCTTAAAGACATATATTCTGTGTGTATGTATTTAATATACACACTTTATCTTTGCATTTCATAGTCATTGGAGATGAAATTTTGGTTGAAATTCAGATATATTTATGTGAATTTTGATTTTGAATCAGAACTGGCAATGACATTTATAAAATTCATCTTAAGTTGTATTAAAATATTTTTATTTTATGTTGGCATATAATTATTCTTTTGTGCCTTTTGAGGAGAAATATTTTTTGCAAATGTTTTACTGTTTTTGCAGGAACATTTAGTCGATCTGGATGAACCAGCTTTGGGAGCTGGGCAAGAAGCTCTGCTTAGACAAGGGCAAGCGAAAATCATTCGTTTTGAGAGACAAGCAGAAGAATTCCTCAATGCAGTCTTTCATAGAAAAGGTTGGTTTGGGGAAAGAATAATATCTAGGATTTGTTAAGAGGTTGTTGATTTTGATCACTTTTTATGTTTTTGTTTTACATTTCCGTTTGGTCAAGGTAAAAAATTGAATGAAATTTATCAAAGTAGTCACCCTCGTTTTGATTGCTCTAAATTAATGTTTTGTTAAATTTTTAGATAAGTAAATGGTCAAAATTATAATTACACAAATTTCTGTGACTTCCTTGAGACTTAGGTGTGACCTGAGAAATTGCCTCCATAAGCTGCCATTTTTCTTAAACAAAGATTCATTATTATTTAATATCTGGGTTCTCTATGAAACAAGCTATATAGAAATTGTAATAATTTCTAAAAGATATAATCTGAGTAAAAGTGAAAAATACTTAATTTTTCTTGGGTGTTAATTTCTGTTCAGATATTATAGTAGATATTTTACAAGTGAACAATATCTTAGCCATACTCAATATATGTAAATGGGTTTGAAAACTTAAAATAATTATTTTAGTTACATGTTTAAATTAAGTTGGCATTTTTAAAAAAGCCTTTTGCCTGGAAATGTTTCTTCATAAGTTTTTTAAAAATTCAGTATTTTGGCATTTGATTTTATTTATTTTTTATTAATCATAAGATTGAAGATATTCTTTAGGTCATCTTGCCAATCCTCTTGCCTTTTGACATATTTGTTTATAATCAATACCTTTAGGAAACACTATTTTATACTACTGTGATAAACCATCCCAAGATAAAAAAAAGATCATTCATTTACTAGCCTAATTTTCTTATCCTGCAGTTTCTTGTTCCTTGATTAAGATGAAAACTAACTAGTACTTGAGCTTTGTTGAAAAACTCTTTAATGTGTTTAAAGGCTTATTTATCATATGACATCTGAAAGGCACCTTAAAAATTAGCCATTCCTGTCTCCTTATTTTTAGTGACAAAACTGACCTCTAGGCATGCTCACTACCTTCTGCTTGGACTACAGTGGTCTTCTGAATAAAGCATTGTCTGTCAGTGTCATAGCACATACCCCTCTCACTACCCCACCACCCACCCCCAATTCCAGTAGCTTCTCTTACCCCCAGGATCAAACAGAAAAGCTTTCATTTGGCATTTAAAGCCTCTCCCTCTGGTCCTTTACTGCCTCTCTAGTCTCTTTATCCTTGACCCTACTCCACAACTCAAGTGTTACTTGGCTCCAGGGGCTCCCTTGCTATTGTCCACATATGACACTTAACATTTCACTGTCCTGGACCTCCACTTTGGCTGTCTTCATCTGTCTCCATCCGAGACTCAGCCCAAGTCCTCACCTCTTGTTTGAGGCCCTACACTTTCTCCCCCAGACTGTTATCTCTGTAACAAAGATGGCTTTCCTATCCACACTACTTGTATCTTGGATATACATAATTATTTGCATATTCTCTCTCCCATTAGACTGTGAGCTCCTGGAGGAAAGGGGTGATGTTTTTTTTTTCTTTTCTTTGTATACCCCGCACATACCCCAGGGCCTTAAACACATATTAATGCTTATTGACTGATTGGATAGAGAGTTGGTCCCTAGAACCAGGAATGACCTGGCTGGGTTCAGGATACCTTCCCTTATCAAGTCACTGTACCTCTTAGTGTTCCAGGACAGTATGTCAAACTCAGAGAGAAATGGGGGCCACCAAACTACAGAAGGATCCCTGCATGCCCCATATTGTTAACATGTGGTTTTCTAAGTCAATTTTACTAATGTGGTATTATGTTTTTATTTATTTGGTTAAATATTTCCCAGTTATATTTTAATTTGGTTCAGAACACACATCTTTCAGCAGTATGTTTGATACTCTGCTCTCTACAATTCTCTAAAACTAAGTTAAAAAGAAAATACCACACATTGATAGAGAGGAGTCATTAAAATCACAGATTCAGTCTTCTATAGGTAACCACAAAGTCACCAGTAAATAGCCAGTGGAATTCACCTCCAAGTCCACTTACTCTAAATTTAGTGTTCTTTAGGTAGTCAAAAAGCATTTAATAAGTACTTTTTATGTACCAGGCACTGTGCTAAAGCAACTTAGCTAAGTAACTTATAGTTACTTATAGACAGAAGTGGCACCTGCTCTCAAGATGCTTACGTTCTAATGAGGAAGACAATATGCCAGAAAAAAGTACACACGAGAGGTAGACACTTTTAATGGGAGATAATTAGCAATTATATTAACTAATTTTCTTTAACTTTTATCACTGGTTTTATCTTTTATTCATTTTTTTTTCTCACCTATAATCTCTTTTTTTCAAGTCTGAAGGCCAAATTTAGAGCTCTGTGTAAGAATTTGAAGAGTCAGCCTGGGATAGGAAGATAGAGAAAAGACTGATCTGAGAATTAGGAAGATGTGAGCTCTAGGAATGACTGACATATAGTAGCTATAGTAGAAACTTTTAGTTCCAGAAGAATTACCTGTATATATCCATTTCCTTAAAATTGATAAAATCACATTATTCCCCTATGCCATTAAAAAAAGAAGAGACTGACAAGTGCTAATTGTTTATGGGTTATTATCAGATATGTGTGTATATATGAATCCCCCTTGTACACATCAAACTTGACTATTCTGTAATAAATATTAATAATCTTTACATGTTTTAACTTTAGAGCAATCTCTGTTTTCACATTTACATGATTTTCTGTAGGGCTATATCACCATGCTTTTCACTAGTGTATTGGTAGATTTTGCCTCCTAGCCCACCAGCCACATTTCAGAGTAGTTTTATACTACTCTTTGATTGCCTTCTTTGTCCCCACCTTCATCCAGACTTTCTTTAAGGCTCCTTTATGTTGACCTCTGGTTCCTTCTTACCTTCTTACCTGTGCAGTACCTCATAGGCATAAAGTACATCTGAAGGTATCCATGCTACAAAATTCTCTCTCCCTTTAGCTAGTTGCTATACTGACTAAAAATACAATAATTCACAGATATTTTAAATGGGAATTTCATTTATTAATCATAACGAATTACTCAGTTGTATAAAACAAGTCTCACTTTCCTTCTCTCTGGGGAGAAGAAATTTGGAGACAGAAGGAAAGAGTGCTGTTCTTGGAACATCTTGTTTGAAGCCCTGTTTTCTGAAGGGAGGAGCCCCTTTCATTATGGACTTTGAGGAAAGAGAAAAAAAGTTCAGTGACACTTATTTTTAAAGCTTACCTACATTTATTTCTGTATCCTTCTATTTTTCCAAGCCCATCACTATCATAGAAAATTATATTACAGTGGTGTGTGTGTGTGTGTGTGTGTGTGTGTGTGTGTGTGTGTGTGGTTTAAGTACTTAATTGTTAAAAAACCTAGATGACTGAAATAGTGAAGTTTAGGTTTTTCTTTTAGTGACATACTTTTTGAAGGGATTTCAGATTTTCAATAAATCAGTTTTCTATGACTTCGATAAATTGAGCATTTGTTTTCCATCTAAGGTTCCATTTAGCTTAGGTCTCTGATCCTTTGTTTCAATTAAATTTACTTCAGTTGTAATTTTTGAGAGAGTATCATTTTATTCTAGTAAGTGACTTATATTTTAGAATGCGAACATATATCACATTTAGCTATTTTAATTAATAACTATTCATAATAATTAGATGGTTATTGTTGTGTAATTGATTGGTTGTGTCTTGACTCTTTGTGACCCATGTACCATAGCATCTGAGTATTATCCATCAGGTTTTCTTAATTAAATGTTAGCTATTATTATTTCAGTTTGAACTAATTTGTCACTTTTCTGCCCTGATAATATTATCTAGGTGTGCATATAGGGTATATATAATATGTTTTAGGTACATTAAAAAAATCAAATATGCCTAGGGTTTTCAAAAGGAGCGGAAAATAAAATGGGACAAGTATTTATCCAATCTAGACATTGTTTGCCTTTTTCTCAACTGTATTTTCTTTGTCTAGACTGTCTTGCTCTCAGAAGTAAAAATGATCTTCAGAGTCTGTTCTCAAGACCCAGTTCTCCAAGAATTTCTTTAATTATGGTTACTAATCTTAAAAGTATAAACACACCTCTAAACTGTTTCAACTTGGTTCTTATTGTGAAAGTATTTCCCCCTTTTGTTGAATGTTCTCTACTTTTTCCATTAGAAAAACTGATTTTTAAAAAATGTTTGAGAGATTGGAATATTGTTTTATATAAAAGCATATTTTTAGAAAGAAGTAAAATAAAAACTGCCTGAAAATTTTTCCAAAGACAGTTGGCAAGAAAAACTACTGGTTGGTGAGAAATAAGTGGGATTGCCATAGTGTTTACTACTGATCCCTAGTATCTTCTCTTTATGTTTACTTGGCCCCAGAACTTTCTGAATATTCACATTTACACTCTGTCAAAAAAAGAAAAAAGGCTAAAGGGTTGCCAGTGAAACTGCATTAAAAGATAGGCCAGTCAGAAATATCTGCAGTTATATTTATTTTTACATTAATTTAATCTTGTAAATCCAATTATAATAGTGTCGAGTCTGTTTTTTAAAAAACTGAACTTTAGGAAGAATTTACTCTTCCAAATAATTGGTTAGAACAGATTTCATAATAATAAATTTAATGGAATTGACTCAGTGATTTGGTTCTATGAAAATAGTTTTCTTTTGAGATATTTTTTTATCATACCAAATTTTTTACTACAAAGGACCTTAGGTAGCTTACCTGTAAATTGAGGAGGTTGGATTATGTGATCTCTGAGCCACTCTCTGCCTCTAAAAATCTGTTCCTGAGAAAGACCAGGGGACTTAGAGCTCTCAAAAACAGTGTTAGTATGCCACCTGAAACTACCTCTCTAAAGACTGAAAGTAGTGTGATTGGAAAGTGAATTTAATTCCCAAGAGGATACCAGGGTTCTTGTCCAAGTTCTGGCACTAAGTTATGACTTGGAGTCATCAGTCATTTAACCTCTCAAGGGCTCACTTTTCTCTTAAAAAGAGAGAGTTGGTTAAAATAGTTTTTAAAGTCCCTTCCTACTTTGAAATTACAGTGATTTTTTAAAAATTTATGTTTTTTATTCTAAATCATTGTTAATAGGCATTTATAGTTGGGTTTCTCCTCCAGAACATACCTACAGCTGTTATTTTAGTGGAAGTCATAGTATAGTTAAAGAATATACAACTTGGACTGCCTGTTTTGGCCTTCTTATGTGGGATCTGATCATTAAGTTTAGGGATCCCCTTCTGTGATCTTACTGTGCCTCACAGTTTAGTACGAGCAAATTACTCGGTAATTTATCTCCCAAAGACCTTTTAAGAGGTGGATTAGTTAGCTAATTTGAAGATTTTGAGTAATCTTGTATGTGGCAAGCATCAGAGTAATTATCACAAAATATATACTTAAGGTAATTAATGAAAGATGGGTTTTAGAATTTCTCTATTAGGTAAGTCATAACCACAGGATAGGATATGCTTTCTTTATGTATTGTGCTGTGGTTTTTAGGTAATGCTACAGTCTTAAAGAAGTTGCTGAGAAATATTTATTATCACTTTTAGAAATTCCTTGTTGTAAAGGAATCTGCATCTCAGAAATGAAAGCATTTTATGGGGAAAATTCCTATATTTTAATGAAATTTTATGTTCGAATGAAAAACTTTTAAAAATGTATTTTTAATTAAATAAATTTTTGTTTACAGACAGTCCCTGGGTCTCTGACCCTAATATTCCCCTAGTGGCCCGTGAGATCATGCAGCGAATGATCCAACAATTTGCTGCTGAATATACCTCAAAAAATAGCTCTACTCAGGACCCCAGCCAGCCCAATAGCACAAAGAACCAAAGCCTGCCGAAAGCATCTCCAGTTATCACCTCTCCCACGGCTGCAACTGCTCAGAACCCTGTACTCAGCAAACTTCTCATGGCTGACCAAGACTCACCTCTGGATCTTACTGTCAGAAAGTCTCAGTCAGAACCTAGTGAACAAGGTATGGTTTTATTCTCAGGATATCTTCCACATAATAAAAAAGTGCCCATTTAATACTTTCATCTTGAGAGCTACTTTTTGCAAATAGTGCTTCAAGCACTGGTGAAAACATGGTGAGCATTCAGCTTCATTTATGATGTCAAAGTATGCACTGAGAGGAAACATGGAAAGTTATTACTACAACTTTCCACCAGTGAAGATATGGGTCTATCCTAACAGTGAGTAGAGTTAGTCAGTTTTACTTGCATACCACATAATAGATATGTTTGCAGATTAGCATTTTGTGTTTTTCAAAATGTATTCACATCTGTCATAATAATTTTTTCTTTCATTTAAGATAAATAAAGGTTTTCTCTCCTATTCATAAAAAATATGATTTGAGACAAGTAATTTCCCAATTTTTCTGTATTCCCATATGCTAATATTTTTGTATTGTCCATTAAATGAGAAAATATGACCAAAAAAGCTGTTATATTACTTTTAAATCATTTTATATTTTATTAATTATAATAGCATCTCTTCACACATTTGAAAAATTTAAATATCAGTTGTGAAATATTATATAGCCACTCTCTAGAAGGTATGTTTGTTTATTTTACTGAGTCACACTACTTACATTGTTAGAGTTAAAGATCAATATGGCAATGATCGGTTCATGTGTGTGGTAAGTCCATTTGTAACTCTACTTCCCAGCTTTTAACCTTAGATGGATCCCAGGTTCATGCCCCACAGGTTGAGAACCCCTAGTTTAGGATGAATATCATTAACTAGAAAAAGCTATCCCCTAGAAGGTGAAGGGGTAGGACAATAAATCACTCATCATAGGTTTCCACCTGTGTCGAAATCTTCATAAACAGAAAGGACAGTTAAATGTTCCTTATGGGGGTCGGGAGGTTGAATTAGTGAAAAGTACAAATTATTTATTCAGTGTTACTGTCTTGTATACAAAGTCAAATGAAATCTGTTGCAGCCTGTTTTAACAAATGAGAAAAATTTGTTATGAATGTATGTTATATTCAAATCTATCTTCACTGGTCAGAAGTGCAAATCTAGCATCAGTAAACCCCTGACTCATTGCAGTGAACATTTATTTTTAGTAATATATGAATGCTGCTTTTCTAAAAGTTCCTTAAATTTTTTTTCTCAAGTAGGTTAAAATTTCCCTTCACATTATAACTTTGATAGTAAAATATCTTTAGCCAAGCTAGTGCTTGGATTATTATAAATTCTGAATTTAAAGTTTAATTAATGAGTTTTACTTATATTGAACTATAGGTAATGCAAACCTTTTGGTAAAATGGTACGGTTTTGTACATATCCAGTGGGGAAGGTGAGGGGAGAGAAGGAGGAAATCATCTGAATTGAAAGTATTAACTTTTAAAAATTTTGATTGCATAAAACAAATTTAATGCTTGCCTCTTGAGATTTCCATTTAAATTTTTCATAATTTAACTTTTAAAGATGACCAAAAAAACTGCTTTTGAAATTATTTTCTTGTGCATAGTCAGTGAAATTATATTCTTATTTATAAAATAGCCCACTTTTGGTTGATCATATGTAAATGCCATAGTTTGAATTTGTTGCTTTATTATATTAAATGCCTGCCATATGCCAGGTACTATGCTAAATAATGGGGCATACATAGAAAGGCAAAAACACCATACTTGTCTCCAAGGAGCCCATATTCTAACTGACCAAAGACAACATGTTATCAACTAGGTTTTTAAACTATACAAATATAGAGTACATTATCCAGAGGCAACGCTATTCTCAGTAGGAGAGACTAGGAATGGATTCAGTGATAAAAATGTTTGAAGGATTTCCTGACTAGACAAAATAAAAGTTGTCATATGGCCACTTCATTGATGATAATGTTCTTTCTGTAAAACTGGGGCCTTTCTTGAACATTAGATATTAAAGGAGGTTGTTTTCTTTCTAGTGCATTCCAATGTCATTCTACTAAAAAAAATCTGTTTCAGACTTCTTTAAGAAATTAATTGTTCCATACTTTTTTGTGCCTCTGCAGATTTTAGACCCCACCTGTGTTTTAATAAACAGTCTTCATGAGGTACTATGACCAAATAATTTCTTTCTTTCTAATGAAGAGCCTCTCTGAATTTAAGGAGGTTGATCTTTAGACAACAGTTGCACAATCTCTTGCCAACCTTATTACAAATATATTTGCTCTAAATATTAGTATAATCATTTGTTTTACAATTACATTTGCTGGTTATGTTTGAAGTGGATAGATTTAAGGGATTAATAATAGTGATTATAACTTATAAGCTGAATGATAAATTTATATAAACTAACTTCAACAGTGGTTCTATAGTTGAATATTATCAACATCATTATTGTGGTTATATCTTTAAAAAGAGATGGTACATAATGGTTAATAAAAATTCCCATGTAGACTTGAAATGGATGCCTTTGGAAATGCACCAATGGCATCAGATTGACTTTTTTTGATGAATATTTTTAGTCTTGACCACACATCAGTTTATAACAGCCCACACTAAGAAATGAGAAGGTCCCCACGAGTCCTATCTCCTCCTCTCTCCAAATAGAGGGAAACTAGGTTTCAGAGACCTGCTGCTGTTCATCTGGTGGCAAAGGGTTTTTAATAGTAATATAATATATTCATTTTACCTGAAATGCTATCTTTAAAAATCATGTGGTATTTTGGGTTACTGTAAAGCATATTTGAAATTGTGGGATGGCTGAGTCAAGAAGGTTAATCGTTAATGCTATATACAAAGTATAATTTTCTTGTACAGCATTATGCACAGATAGTAACAGTGTAACATTTGGTATACTCTTGGTTAATAAAGGATGCTTTCTTAAATGACATTCCACCTTTCTTGCTCTGTCTTCCTGAAACTGATATTTTGTTAAAAACCAAGCAAAAAACTTAAAACATCATTCCTATTAACTTCTACTTAAGGTTGGATATCTGACATTTCCATATTCAGTACTATCATATTATTATGTACTTTATTTTTGAAATCAGTTGTATAGGAATGGCTGTGGAATGTAGTAGGGAAAAGAACCAGAGTTAGATCACTCAACTTGGAAGTCACGAGACCTGAGTTCAAATCACAGCTGTGCTATTTGTGTCACCTTGGACACTTATTAAATGTCATTTTCCCTATCTGTAAAATTAAGAGGGTTGGACTAGATAATCTCTAAGATCCCTTTCAGCTCTAGATTTGTGATCTTGGGAATACAGCAATTTTAAACTGAATTTATCTGAAATCATATACTAGTAATCCCACTTTATGGAATTTCTTTGTATGGTATAATTGAAACAACACAGGTTCAGATCCCGTGTCTGGTAACTGTGACCGTGGGCAAGTCATGGGCCTGTTTTCTAATTTGTAAAATGAGGGCAACACTATAACGCTAGTATTTCCCCTCACTAGTTTCTTATAAAGATGCAGCAGGGCCATGTCCATAACGTTCTCTGTTAGCTCTAATCAATCAGCAAGCATTTGTCATTGTCTGTATTTAATAAACATAGTATTCAACTATAACCTCACAAAAATAGTTTATTACAATAAAATTTTTGTCAGTAGGTTTGTAAACTCCTCCTTTGAACAATACTTGCAAGTATTTTGAGAACCCAAGATATGTGGACTTTACCTTTTCTAGACTTAGTTTTTAGATGTTTGACTTTATAATTTGTGACTTTGGGAGACTGGTTCTTTTGAATTTAGAAAATCAATGCCAGTGGAGAATTTGGAACAATATAAATCGATATTTTAAATATCTTTTTAAATCTTTGATAGTATTGTGAAATGTCTGAACTTTTGTGGGCAGGCTCTCTGATATTAATCTTTGGTCATGTTAACTATAAAGACTTGACCTTGGATTTCCCTAGTATAAGGAACTCTATGAAGAAATCCAAATAATAATGTTTGTGAACTTTATACTTGCTTTGCCAACGGATAATCTTTTTATTAGATTTCTCTGACAATAGGCCAGACTTGCCTCTTATCCCACCATTATGAGCGTGTATGAAATCTAAAGTTAGTTTATAATTCCTGTTGTTTTGAGCGTATACCGCTTGAGTTTTTTTCCCGCCTTTTAAGAGAGTCCTTTTTTTGGGTGGAGGAGAATGTGAGGGGCGTATACAGAGTTGGATGAGATGGCCTATTTTCTAAATAAAATGGTAATTTGACTGATTGATCAATGATTTAGAAATTAAAAGTAAATGTATTCATCCACAGTAGGATGACAGCTTTTGACTTTTTAGTCCAACAGAGTTCATTGTTACACCTAGTTTTTCCACATTTTCACGTGTTTCTTTGTGTTTCTACAGACGGTGTCCTTGATCTGTCCACTAAGAAAAGTCCATGTGCTGGCAGCACATCCCTCAGCCATTCCCCAGGTTGCTCCAATTCTCAAGGGAACGGGTAAGGGAAAATATTTGCAGCTTTCTTATAATCTGTCATAAGTGATTTATTACAGATTGATACATTTCTCCTCTTACATTTAAAACAAATGGAAATCCCTCAGAGTGATGATTTTTGTGGTGGATCTTTCCTAAAGTCAGCCTTCAGGCCACCTCCTAAGAAAAGCTGCATTCCGAAACTGGACAGCATAGTTTACTTTTATAGTTTTATTAAGTAGTTAAGAACTTACTAAGAATACATTTGTACTTTTGGTTGGTTTGTTGGTTTGACATGTGAATAAAGGACCTTAGATATTACAAAGTTAAGGTATATCAGTTAAAGTCTTTGGGTTGAAGCTTTTTGGATAAGGAGTGGAACTTGGTACGTGGGAAATCTTTGGGTTTTGGTAAGTGTGAACTGCAGCTATAATCTCGTGTTGTCAGTTCATAAAATATAATGGTGCTTTCTGTTGCCTCTTTTAACAGATGGGGTTGATGTGGTGTATTGATAGGTAACCATCTCTGTCAGGATGATATACAGAGTTATTATAAAATTAGTTTTTGTAGCACTCTTGAAGATAAAAGTGAGTTTTCTGAGATTCTAGGAACCAAATTTCATAGTGAAGAATGATCTGGAGCCCTTTATCAATCTTGTATTTTTTCTAAAGGAGCTATTTTTATGTAGGATAGATTAGAAATTGAGATATACAGAAGCAGTTTTAAGAAGTTGTCATTGAATTGTATGTTAGATATGAAAAACAGTCTTTTTAGTCATCCTAAATAATATTTAGGGTTAGCTTCAAAGTATAAAACTTTTGGCAGTTACATAGATTAAGGTAGGGGAAATCAAAATATTTTAACTTTTTGAAACATGCTGTTAACTATGCTTTTAGAAAGTATCCCTTTCTTTGTAATGCTTTGTAATATCAGCGACTACAACACTGTCCCTGTTATTTTTTCCTTCGTGTTTCATTTTTTTGGTCTTTTTGAAATGAAAGAAGTAAAACTTTTACTGTTGATTTTATCCATTTTGGTTTTTAAAAAGTATTTGCCTTTTCTTTTTCACCTTTCTCTTCTTCAAATACTGATTTAAATGCAATCGATCCCTCTCTGTAAATTCTGTTCTTATATCACAATATCATGAAACATTTGGGAATTTTTCAGGAGTCCAAGTAGTTTGACTAAACGGAATTCTTAGATAAGACTTACCTGTGATTTGGTGGGAAAAATCAGCATCATATTTTGCCTAAAGTTTGTCTTTGCAGACCACACCTTCACTTAGGAAATTATTTCTCCGTTCTTTTCATTTTGTGGAACTCAGATCAAGTTCTCTAGTGTCTTAAGTGAGTTAGCAGTACCGCCCTGTTTTTAGGTGAAGTTTTGATATTATCCTAGGGTGTTACTTTTGCTGATCATAACACAAAGCCCACAAGAAAAAAAAAACTGGCATGTTATTTTTGTAAGATATAATAGGAACAATACCAGTATGTCTTACTTCTTAAACATCCACTTTCTTACCTAGATTTTATTAATGTTATCACTTCTTTTGGGCATGCTTTACCATTCGCCATTATTGATCTTGATAATCTGTCGTCATTATGAAAGTTTGACATTGCAAACCAGTATAAGTTTGTATTGTAGATGTGTGGGGGAAAATGGGCTAAGAACTAGCGATTCATGAAATCATTAACTTTTGGGTAGCATTCTTTGGGAGCCATCAACGGTAAAGTATAGACAGAAATGAATACTCTACAAATAACAGATTTTTAAAATAAAGTTTAAAAGGCACACAACATAATGGTCATAACTCTGAAGTGAACTAAATTTAGTAGCATTTGAGGAATAAAAATCTTGGAGGTAAGAAAAGGCCATTTCTTTTGAGGCTGGCACATCTCATATGGAGAATCAGGTTTTTCTCATTCATTGTGTTTCTTGTTGTGTTTAAAAGGAAGCAGTGTGGTAAGTTGTTAACATGCAGTTCTTTGCTAGTGGCAGCACCACTTTGCTTTTAATTCAAGTGTGAAAGAATGACAAGCTATTAGGAGTTGTTCATTTTTTGACGATGAGTAGCAGCTTTTTGTGTGGATTAAATGAGCGCCCGTACACGGCCTCCACTTTGGGGAACAACAGTTCAGATTTTGTAGCAGGCTGTCCAATGTATGTTGAATGTGTTGCATTTCAAAGTCACTGGCTTACTCTTTTATTACTGTACTTGTTTAGTGGTAACGTCACATTAATAACACAGCTGTGTATAGAGCCATGGAGACTGACGATTACTTTGTAATTTATACTTAAGGTGCTATTTTCAGACAGTTGCGCGAAGCCTTTCTCCTCCGAAAATTTGTGAACCCGACCAGCTGACAGGTTTCATTTTTCTTTGCCCAAAAAGCTCCTGGTTTTTGTTTTTTGTTTTTTTTGTTTTTGTTTTGTTTTTGTTTTTGTTTTTTGGTGGACAAGTTTTAAAATGACTGCTGAGACATTTTTTAAATTTTAGAGAGAGAAAAAATAAATAACACAAAGTGATGTTACCCAAGCAAGGCCTTCTAATAAAGGAGTGGTCCCCTCACCCATCCCTCCCTACCTGTGCAAGTCCTGCTCACATCAGTTTCCTTCCATCCAATTAGGCGACCTGGGAGACCCAGCCAGCACCGTCCGGACGGACTTCGGAGTGGTGATGGGGTACCTCCAAGAAGCCTACAGGATGGAACCAGGGAAGGTTTTGGCCACTCCACATCTCTCAAAGTTCCACTGGCGAGATCACTGCAGATTAGTGAAGAACTACTGAGCAGAAACCAGTTCTCCTCAGCTGCCAGCCTTGGGTCATCTGGATTGCAGAATCATGGGCAACATTTAATCTTATCCAGGGAGGCCTCTTGGGCAAAACCACATTATGAATTCAACTTCAGCCGCATGAAATTCAGGGGAAATGGTGCACTCAGCAACATCAGTGACCTTCCTTTTATTACAGAAAATTCTGCCTTTCAAAAAATGGCACTTCAAACTAAACAAGATGGAAAAAAGGACGTGAGCCATTCATCTCCTGTCGATTTAAAGATACCACAAGTTCGAGGCATGGACCTTTCATGGGAGTCCCGTACTGGTGACCAGTATAGCTATAGTTCTTTGGTCATGGGTTCACAAACGGAGAGCGCGCTTAGTAAAAAGTTAAGGGCTATTCTTCCAAAACAAAACAGAAGAAGTATGCTGGATGCTGGACCGGATTCTTGGGGCTCAGATGCTGAGCAGTCTACCTCTGGACAGCCATATCCCACGTCGGATCAAGAAGGAGACCCAGGCTCCAAGCAGCCTCGGAAGAAAAGAGGGAGATATAGACAGTACAACAGTGAAATACTGGAGGAAGCAATCTCGGTGGTTATGAGTGGAAAAATGAGTGTTTCCAAAGCTCAGAGTATTTATGGAATTCCCCACAGTACACTGGAGTACAAAGTAAAGGAGAGGCTGGGCACTTTGAAAAACCCTCCAAAGAAAAAGATGAAATTAATGAGGTCGGAGGGTACAGATGTTTCAGTAAAGATTGAATTAGATCCCCAGGGAGAGGCAGCACAAAGTGCAAATGAATCAAAAGATGAGTAGGAATACTGTAGAGTGCCAATTACTTTACAAACTGGGTGAGCACTACTGCATTGTTCAGTTATCATTGAATGCACCTGACTCCATTTACTGTAACACTTGTTCTTTGCAGATTTTGCATGAACACCCAGGTGCATTGTGAATGTTGCATTTTTGAAATTTTCCATGTGCAGTATGGCTCAAAATACTTTTAAAAATTTTTTTCCCTTTGGCCTTTTGCATGTTTCTCTACAATTTAGAGAATTGAGTTACCTCATAGAGAATGCATATATGTGGAAGTGGACTCCTTGCCTGTAGAGCCAGTGTGCTTTTTTTTTTTTTTTTGGGAGGGAAGGGGAGTTACTGTCATATTTACCTTTTTTTTTTTTTTTTAAAGGCCACTTTTAAAACCCAACTCTCTTCTACTTGGAGCTTTATTGTCCATAATTAGAAAGCCATCTTAAACTAGAAAATTATTCAGAATTTTCTTTCTCCTTGGATCCAGCTAATTAAAGTATTACAATAAAGTACTTGCTCTTTACGTAGGGTAAATCTCTTGAGCTCATGGAGAATGATTATCTCCTTAATAATTATAAGTAAATCAATTGGGTCTAATTACATTTTATTATTTTCTTTCAAAAATTAATTTAACATTAATAATATGTTTAGTGCTCACCCAGTGGGGGGGGGGAGGTACATACACTACCTTCAGAAATGTTTCAGTTAATTACTTCGTAAACACTACCTTCACTGTAATTTTATTTGGGGTTTTCTAAGGGTAGGATTTGATCTCACCAGTTTGTGAGGATGTAGCCTTATCTCATGGAGGACAAGCTCCGTTTTTACTCAGGAGCAGTCAGGGTACATTTAATGATACTATAGAGTATGCCTCATTTTTAGCAAAACTAGGTTTCTTTGTAACCTTAAACCCTTTTTACAGATTTGATTATGCGTTTACTCACTACTATATGTAGTTCCAGCAACTGGTTTAAATTATTTCAGATCTGTATATTAGGGTTGGAAAATAGGGATGGGGAAATGTGTATAACTGTGATCTTTTAAAAATGATCTCTCGACATTATAACCTCAGTAATTTGCCCAATTGACCACATTGATGAAGGATCCATTTTTTGTGTAGAGGGGGAAAACAAACGCAAAGATAGTCTAATCTGATTTAGGCTACACATCAAATATAACTATAATTCAGTCATGACTAAAGATCCTTAGGGTGTTTCCTTTTTAAATAACCCATTTGCTAGTAGCAGGTTTTTTTTTTTTTAATCTAGCATCAATTCCCCCTACTCCCTTCTCCTTTTCTAGTTTTTAACAGTAATAGGTTTCAGTAATAGATGTTTAATGGTTGCTTAGCACACAGTACTTTAGGCAGTTTCAGATCATGTCGATATAAGCACTCCTTAAAGGTTTTTTTGTTTGTTTGTTTTTTGTTGTTGTTTTTGAGGTGGGTTTTTAAAACTCCAGTAGACCCAGAATTAAGTTTAGCCAATACATTCTTCTAGTATTTCTGCAACAACCATCCAGAACTGGGTGAAGCCCACAGGTTTTAATGCTATATATAAATCAGAATTATCAGTTGTGCAAAACAAATTAAAAATACTACATATGCTATAAATTAATCAATTTTAGGCCCTCTCAGTTTTTTAATTACTCAACCAAAAGAATCATTGGCTTTTATTTATAAAATAAAAATGATAAGCATTGTACTTGGGCATTGATTAAATTGAAGTTGGCAATTGCAAATAGATGCCAATATTTCATAGTGAAAGAGGACTAGATAGGCCCAAGACTGCATGATTTTGTTTATATGAAAAATATAGAGCAGTTAATTAAATTAGCCTTTTTAGGCATATATTTTTTTATATGCCTAAATAAAAATATGTTTTTTTCCCTGCATCTTAACAGTTCAAAGGTTAGGCACACCATTGCTGTCAATTAAAAATATGTACTGCTCATTTTTAACATAGACTGGGCTTGGGGCCCTTGTTTGCTTCAGTTACTTTGTGTGATGATTTAAATACTGAATGAGCCTGCTTCCTCTTAGGTTTCCAGTTATCATCTCAATATAATAAGCAGTTTGAGTTCAGTACCAGTATATAAACTGCAGTATTTTCTAGCATAGCTGGAAATTGCAATAAAAATGCATTGTTAAAATATGTGGCTTCATCTGCTGTTGAAGGAAGTTGTAGAAAGTTTGCTGCAAGCAAAGGGCTAAATTTTTAAAGGAAGTCTCCTGTTTTCCACCCTTATTTTTTTTTTTTGTCAGCACATAATTAATTGTGGCTACTAGTGCCTTCTTGTACTTTACTTCGATTATTTAGTAGCTAAAGATTGTTGCAAAAAGGCCCTTGTCAATGCAGTTAATTTGTGCATGTGCTGGTTTTTCATTTGCAGACAAATATCATTAAAGGCCCATTTAAAAATTTGGCCCTAAAAGTTCAACTTTTGTAGAGTTTTCCTGTTCAGAGAGGTTTAACCCTATATGGTAGTCTATTTAAGTGATGTATGAGTTGAGTTTTGTAAAACTTTGTCATTGTAGTGTACATGGAGTGATCATTTTACTAACATAAATATTTTCTATGTGTGTTTCAGTGGATGACAATCGAGCAGCAGAAGAATGGTGTGCCTACCCTTTAATGCTGCAGTTTATAAAGAGAACTTGTATTGTGTCATTTCAGATTGTAGGCTAAGAATTGTAAATAGTGAAAATTTGAGTACTTCTATTATTTGCTTTGGTTTAGAAAGTGAATTTAAAAACAAACCAAACTCTAAATGTTCTCAGATTAAATGTCCTGAGACCTGAAGATTGTAATATTCATGTCTGTGAAGCTTTTTAACATTACACTTGAGATCAGTGACGACTTAATATTCAGGTAAACTTTCTTTTCAGAGAAGCTTTTGAACAAGCGTATTTCCTCCAAAGGTCTCTTGTGTTGGCTTTTTTTTTCCAGTAGATTTTTTTTTAAGCACTAATTGCATTACATTGGTAACTGCAATATAAAATAGCCATTATTGTTTTGTGAAGCATGGTTGGAATTAGTTAGTGGTCCCTTTTAAATTTCATGAGCCTCTCAAAAAAAGACAAAACAAAAAAAAAACAAAAACAAAAAAAAGCTGCTGAATATTTCAAAAGATATATATTTTACCTTATTGTAGGTTTTGTAAAGTTAGTTTGTAATATTCAGGTGCACTTTTAATGTTAAATTTTGTTCTCAAAGTTCCATTATACCATGTATTTCTTGAAGTGGTTCATCACATGGCTGGCTATCAATCTAGGTGCTGCAGTGATCCCTTTATGTTTATTTGACTTCTCTCTTGATTTGCCACTATGCTGTATTGGCACTTTCAGTGTAGATCTACTAGTTGTGTTTGGGATCATCTTAAATATGGAATGGGGGATTGTTTTATTAGCATGCTTAATTTCTGCTGACTCAGAGGTTTTGCAGGGCCCATACCCCAGTTGACCAGTTGCTTTTTTGGAGTGGGAAGATGTAGTTTATTTGTCACAAAAGCCTTCTTTCTCACATCTTTTCTGATAAGTGGATGATAATGCTTCTAGGTCAGGGATATATATTTAGAACCTGTTATTCCTACCTTTTTTGTGAGAGAACACTGATAACAATACGCAAGCTCATAACCCTGTTGTAGTGAAAACACTAAGTAATTCTGTGGAAGGATTTCTTTCTGGTATTTTTATCACTAGTCTTTTGATTCCCAAGGCAATGTACTTCATGTGCCGTCATCAAGTTTGGCAGTAATGGAGTTTTCTGTCATGATAGTGAGTTAAGTAGGCTGACAGGAAGTTAAGTGGTTATGAACAATTAGTAATCAGCTGTGAAATTTTTCCCTCTTCCAAGTACCATGAAAGATGAGGTTGTTTCCTTTCACAAAACAACATATTTATGTGTACAATACTTTAAAGTATTAAGTTTGCTATTATATTGAAATAGATGTTGCTTAGTAAGCCTTTGCTGCAACAGATCATGAATATAAGTAAGGCTTTATGTAACGGGGGTCCTTATGTGGAGTTAACTCTATGGTTCTGGTGAGCAAGCTCAACAAGTGTGAAGTGTGTTAGCTTTATTTGAACCATATTTCCTTTCTAATGTTGAAGTGCTTTTAAAATCTCTGGTTATCTAGTACCAATCATTACCTCAACCAATTGGCATTTTCATTCCCTTAACATTTTACCCTAGCTGTATGAGCCTATAAGAGATCAGATATTCTAATACATTGGCACCATAGGAAGTTTAATAATTATACAACTTTTTTTTTCTTTGAGTTGGAACTCCATACTGTATTGTAAAACTTACTGCTTGTAAAGGCTGTGTCGTAGCCATTTTCTGTCATTGAGAGGTATTTAACAGTATGGTGTGTCCATTCCTCCTACTGATACAGAATGGGGGCTGTTCCATAACAATATAACCCTTACACCTCTCATATGCCTCTCTTGGAACTTACCTTTCAGTTACAGCGCTCCATCTTAGTTTTGTGATCCTTCCTAGAACTTGAAGCTTATACTGCATTTGTAAGTTTTGGGAGAGATAAATTTAATTTCTGCTTAAATTTTAAATTTTGAGTAGCTGTCAACTACATAGTAGATTGTTAGGTGCCACTTTATTTATAGCTGTTTCCACTTTAGCTTTGAACCATTCGCTTTTGCTTTTTGATTTCTTTTGCCTGTCTGAATGCCAGAGGACATTTTTCACATGAGCCATCCTTTTCTCTATGTTCAAGTTACTGTCTTTGATGATACAAGATTGACAGTGGACTGAAAAGCTCTTAAACAAAACATACAGTGTTTCATGGGAAACATTAAAATTTGATAAGCCAAGTCAAGATTCTTGACTTTCATGAAGTAGTAGACCATTTTCCTTGTTACTTGTTACTTTCCTTTATAATTATGGCTTTATGTTGATACCTATGGCCAGACCAGTGCTATTGAAAGCTTAATGGTCTTAACTAAACAGCTCACTAGTTAATGGGTTACTACATTGTATGGGCCAGAGAAATATTCTATTCATATAAAAATGCTCTTTAAACTTCACTAAAAATAAAAGATAACTTTGTGGTGCATAGAATACAAATCCCCAGATCTTTGTTTGGTTTTCTTAGGATTAAGTCCGGTTACAACTGAGCAGGTTATGTGAATATGGCATTTGAAGGGAAACTGGAGAGAGATTCTGTGCAATTAACCCCTTTTTCTCCAAAATGACCTTGCTTTTAGCTTTTAAAAAAAGTTATAAATTAGCCCTGTAGCATAACATTATAGCTGTGAGCCCTAACTCTTATGAAGGAGATGGAGATGGGGAGGGTTGGGGGAGGGGGGTTGGGACTGACGGGAGAGGGATAAGGATATGTAGGGTTTTGTGAGAAATTAGGGTTGGGATAAAGATGGAAGAGCTTAAACATTCTGTCCTAAACTCTGAAAACTAGTAAGAGGACATACTGTGATAAGATTGAGCCATCTACATTTCTTGAGTCAAGAATCTTCTAGATCCTTTTTATAGCCATTTGTGAGAAGCATCTAGATTATTATATCTTAAATTGGCAGACATCAAAATGTATGAGTTATGTACAAATTACTGATACTATAACTTGTTGGAGGGTACTTTTAAGTTTTCTGGTTGATTTTATAGCTATGTGTTGAAATAGCTAAAAGATTCTGCAGAAGCCTAAAAGTAAGCACTTTTAGTTAATCGCAGATTAATTGGATGGAGCAAGTATTGTAGTCATATTTATATATTATTTGTATGTAAAAATTGAGCTGTTTATCTTGTTTTAGACTGTTATTGAACGGTCTTAAGGTAATTATTTTTAGACACTGGAAATGACCCTATACACACATACCAAAAAAAAAACAAAAAACAAAAACAAACCAGTTACACATATTCAACAATCCATACCTCTTAGACTTGTAGGTTTGTCTTGGGCAAAGAATTTGTGAAACTATTACCAGTATTAGTGCAGTCTTGGGTTCCTTGTTCTGCATAATTGTTCCCTTTCTCAGGTCTCATCCTGAAAACACTAATTTAAAAATAATCTCTTTGGAGATTAATTTCTCAGTGGATAGTGTGGAAGGGGCTGGACATAGGACACTGATACAGGAGAACAGACTACAGCAGTTACTAGCCAAATGAAATTGAGATCTAAACTATTTTCTGCCCCCATCAGAATAATGGGGACACCTACCAATTGAGTTTAATAAGTACTTGGTGCTGCACTTCTAAAAAGGCTTTTCTTTTTCAAAGGTGATTTTTTTTTTAATTGTTGGAAGCACGAGCAGTACATTTTGCTGTCACTATTAAAGCACTTGTCTGACATTTTTAAAATATTGGAAAAGGGATAATTCAGCACTTTTTCTGTTACAACACTAAAGTCTTAATTTATCTTGTCTTCAGAGTCTTAGGTACTGTAAGTTTTAGAATTATTTGAAAAAAAAAAAGAAAACAAACCATCTCCTAATCTGGGGTCAGATCACATTTATATAAATAAATCTTTGTCTTAAGGAAGAAAAAATAACATTATACCTTCCAGGCAACTCTAGTGTTTGCTTGATCTTTCTCTCATTTCATTAAGCTATTTTAGGGCTTAGGAATTTGGATTTGAGAGGAAGTTAGGGGAAAATTCCTCCAAATGAAAAATCGTGTCAGATCATTATTGTCACTAGGAAAATGGGTAGGGATTCTCTCTCCCTTTTATGTCTTCAGGGAATGAGCAGTATTTAGAATCTTTGGCTGAAATTCAAGCCTTTTTACCATGTAAATTTTTAATATTTGCTCACTGACATGCTTTTTACATCAGAGGACTGAAAAAATGAATCTTAATGTTTTTAAGTTGTGGAATGGTATATTTCTAAAATGAAGGGGGGTGGGGAAATAATTACATAGGTTAGAATACCAGCATTAGTCGGTTTAAGGAATTTTAGTATGTAATAGCAAAGTGTTTGATTAAAAACCTAATCCTGAATTGCTAGTCTGTAATTAGGTGCTTTCTGATTTAGGAGATAAATAGTCTTTGGTTATTGATATGATCGGTGTATGCCGTGTTGTCGGAAAACCAGACTTTTAAAGATAGAAACTTTTATCAGACTCCCACTTGTTGCTTGTACTAATGGGATGTATACTTTACAGCAGCTTATTGCTGCTTTGAAAAGAAATGTAGACGATACACTTTTGGAGTATTTTTCTCATAATTCCTTATAACCTCCACTTGTTAAATTGTCAGACATGGGTATTTTATCAGTCCAATATGTAAAGTAAGACCAATGTGCTTATTAGGAAGCCGACTTGTTCACACTGTTTAAGAACCCTCAGGGACAGTTGACACACTCTTCGAACTCAATTCAGGTACTTCTACTCTATTCCTAAACCTAGCAGTGACTTGTATTTTTTTGTTTTGCTTTTCTTTTGAAGTGCTGGTAGCACATCCTTGATGAATGTCAACTTAAAACTCAGTTCAGGTATCCAGGTATAACTCAGCCAAACGGATTTAAAAGCTGCATATAACTCTCCAGCACACAGTGCCTCAGACACTTATAGTGGCATTCTATATATTCAGTTATTACTACTGAACAGATAACATGGGGGTTCCTGTTAACAATGTATTGTAAGAGATATGTGTGTGTGTGTGTGTGTGTGTGTGTACACACACACACAGTTAAACTATATACTTAAAAATGCCACTAATAGCCAGCACAACTAAAGTAAATGACATTCCCAACTGCTTCTATAACTGATATAGAGGCAGTTCCTTAATGTGGCTCTTGCTTCTTCACCATGACTACTACTAAATTCAAGCACTGGTCCTTGGGTGTCTGACCTCTACATTCTAGTTATGCAATGTCTTTAGAGAATTCTGTGCACTGGCCACTGTGATGGAACCAATGGGCCAGGAGTGCTTTGAGTTTATTAGTAGTAATTCTGCCAAAGTCGGTGTTGCATTATTTAATATGTAAAAATGTCAAAGAATAAGCAGAGGTAGGGGTAGGGGGATGGGGTGGGGGTGTTTCCTGCACAGAGGCAGGCATTTCCATCTAATTGGCAGTCTTTAATCTCTTAGTGGCAGATTTCTTCTGATGTGAAGTTCTAATTAGTCCTTTGCATCTTTAGAGAAGAGATCAGTCTACAAGAGAGTAAGATAATCTTTAAACATATATCTTTTAGTTACTGCAGGTTATCTGTGGTTAACAAAACTGTTTATTCCTCTGCTTTAGTATTTGATATCTTACATATGAAAAGAATTCTCTTTCCATTTGTATAACCCATAGTCTTTGAAGATACGAAAAATGGCATTTATCAGATTTCTAGAAGCTCAAGTGTCATGAAAAAATATAACAGGAACCCCTTTTACTCTTATGGACCTCATTTCAATACTGTTTACAGTTTGACGGAATTGTATAATTTAATATTTCTCTTGTACTGTAGTTTATATTTATTTACAGATTTTTTTGTACTGTGTGATTTGAACTTTTTGTTTCTTGCTATGATCAATGTTTTATGTAGTAGAGCACTTATGATCACAAATTAAGGTTTTTGGTTTGATTGCACTACATTAATTTTTTTTTTTAATGCAGTTCTGATTTTTGACTGGACTAAATAAGCTGTGTCTTAATGTATGTGATAAGTACTTAAATTTTAATCCATGTGGTCCCCCCCCTTTTTTTTTGCTTTATATGTCAGAAGCGCTAGTTCTTTCGTGCATGTGTAAGATTTAATGGCTCCATTGTATTATTTGACCATGACATTTTGGAAGAACATTCCCAACTGTAATGTTGTGTATGGTAGTTCTCACTGGATGCTAGACTTTTCAAAACCACTATTCTTCTAATAAATTTTGTTGTGAAAAACTTTTTTAAAGTTTTACTCTTTTACTTTGTGTTTGAATGTTTTCAGTGGCATGAAATGATAAAACAATGAGTGGTAGAAATTCCAAATACACTGTAAACAAACGTGAAAAAGTGTTTAATACATTTTTACCACAAGTAAAAGCCAGATGAAAGCCCTTTAGAAGCTGTCAAATTAGTGTTCAGTTTTAATACCCATGACCATTACTATACTTTGTGCTATTTAGTTCTCTCTCAGATAACTTTTTTTTAAAAGCTATTTAGTGAAAATGAGAACACCATTTTTAGCAAAGCTAAACAAACTGAAAATAAGCTAACTTTTTCTTTAGAGACTGGCTTCATCTTTTTTTTTCTGACCATAAAACTATATATGAATTACTTTTAAATGGAGAAAATAATGACTTGCTTGGTAGTGTTTGCTCTTTGGAATGTTTGTACTCTGCATATAAGGCACAAACATAAGAAAAATGTTAACAGATTAAGCTTCCACCACTCCTACCCCCTCCCAATATGCACAATTTCATTAGAAAGTAGGTATTTCCTTATATCTAAACCAGTTAGGAGAATATTACATAATAAAATGAAGATATATAAATAAAATAAAGCATCTTGGTCAGTAGGTATATGCAGTTTATTAGACGTGGTGTACAAAGGGGATCATGATGTTAAAGATGTCAATAGAAATGCCAAACATTTTTTTTTTTGGAGGAAAATGTTTTTAGAAAGTAGATTTCTCAGTCTTAGGCTCTTTCTTGGGCTTAGACTGGGTTGAAATAATTTTCTAGCTATTTCAATTTAATTGTTATTGTCCTTGGTTTTAAATGTAGTGCTATTTATTATATGTGGATATATCTGCAAAGATCAATGAAAGGCTAACAGTCCTTGTCATACTGAACCCATGTAAAATGAATGCATTGCTTTGTGCTCACATTTTTCGAAAAAGGCTTTTATTGCCTGCCTTAGGACTTAACTACCTAGCCACAAGTAGTTTCTATGAAAAACTTTTTTTTCCCTAAACAGTTGTGGGTTAAGTAACTTGCTCAAGGTTACACGGCTAATCATTTTATGTGTGGGTGCTAAGAAACTGAGGCTGGAACCAATCCCCAGTCCTGCCAACTCCAGGGCTGGAGCTTTTACTCGCTGTGCCACCTACCCGCCCCCAAAAAACGCTTAAAAGTTCCAAATGACCAACTTTAAAAGAGTTTTTAGAATATAACCCAGGTTCAAAAATAAGGGACTGCCTTATGTATTTAAATAGATGTGGTATATTAACTCAGTTTTTGGCATTAATTTTTTTGTCTGCCCATATAACTATATACTTGCTCTGCATTAAACATTTCTTCTGGCCATTTTTTTTCAGTCATCTCAGTAAAGTCTATGACCTCTCTTATATAGATCTGACTTTCACACAGTAGCTAGACATGTTTTGTTAAGTATTTGTTGATCAAACTAGATCTCAAATATAGTACCAAAAATAAATCTTTAAGAAACCTTGTAGGGGCAGGTAGGTGGCACAGTGAATAGAGCACTGGCCCTGGAGTCAGGAGGACCTGAGTTCAAATCCAGCCTTACACACTTAACACAAAAACTAGCCATGTGACCTTGGGCAAGTCACTTAACCGCAATTGCCCAACAAAAAGAAAAAAATTGTGGTGATTTTGTAATGTAACTCATGCACATATTTACCAGTTCTCTAAATTTGGATTTTCATATTGTAGTTTTCTTAAAATGGGCATTCCTGTTATCATTGTCATATTATCATAAAGTTTTTGTCATAGCAGTTTACTTCTGAGGATCTTTGTCTTCTTTTGTGAGAGTCAACTTATCTCCTTTTCATTCACCACAAGAAGTAAACTATCATTTGGCCATGACTAAACTGACTATATTATTTCAAGTCTTTTTTTGGGGGGGGGGGCAATTGGGGTTAAGTAACTTGCCCAAGGTCACACGGCTAGGTTTTTTTGTTTGTGTGTGCGTTGTGTCTGAGGCTGGATCCGAACTCAGGTCCTTCTGACTCCAGGGCCGATGCTCTACTCACTGTGCCACCTAGCCACCCCTTATTTCAAGTCTTTGTTCAGTTTGGTTCAACATATATGAATTGAATACTAGCTTGTAATAAAAATGTACTGTGCTAGTTGCTGTGTTTTTAATATATACTCCTTTCTGTCCCACATGCACCATTGCAGTGCCCTCCCCAAGTGTAACAGGAGTGAGTGTCCTGAACCTGGAGGCAGGAAGACATAAGTTTACTTACAGCTTCACACTTGTTAACTGTGTGACCCTGGGCAAGTAATATAACCTCTCTTGGCTTCTGTTTCCTCATCTATAAAATGGGAATAATAAGAACACTTACTTTTTTGAGGATAAAATGAGGTAATATTTACAGAGCACTTTGCTAACCTTAAAACACTATATAAATACTAGCTATTATTATTAAGCCTAAATTTGTCCCAGCACTTAATGGTATGCCCTTCTCTGTACTCTTGTGGCATTTGTTCTCTAGAGTATTCATTTGTCACTCAGCATATCCTGTTTATCTTTTATTTAGGTGACTTGACTCCAAGGCTAAATTGTAAGCACTTTGAGGGCAACAACCCTATCATTTACCTCTTTGTGTCTATTGCCTAGTATAGTGTTCTTTGGGGGCTCAGTAAACGTAGGATAATTTTTAAAACACTGAAGTCGGTTGGAACTAGGAGACAATCCATTTACTACTTTTAAATCTAGGCAGTTGTAATTTAGACTATCACTTTAAATGGTAAATTAACAATATTTTCCTTAGCTTCCAGTTGAATTAAATGATAAGTGGAGTGAAAGAAGATTATAATATGAATGAAATCAATGTTCTTCCTTATGAAAAATACTAGAATGCCTCTTACCAGTTAACAAGAATTTACTGAGACCTTATAGGATACCTAGAATTGTACTGCACTAAGTGGTAGAGAAAGCAAATTCAGCTCTGGCAAGACCTGCACCAAGATGGAAAGGTTTTAAGAATGGGTTTAGGGGTGGCTAGGTGAAACAGTAAATAGAGCACCAGCCCTGGAATCAGGAGGACCTGAGTTCAAATCCAGGCCTCAGACACTTAACAGTTACTAGCTGTCTGATCTTGGGCAAGTTACTTAACCCCAATTGCCCTGCCTTCCTCCTTCCAAAAAGTGGGGGGGGGGGAGGGAATGGGTCTAGCAGAGGACCATTTGTTGCCAGAAGACCTTTCTAGGCTGGTTCATCACCAGGTTGGCTCAGAGAGTGATGATTCCTTTCTTTTTCTTTTTTTTTTTTAAAGCAATTGGGGTTAAGTAACTTGCTCAAGGTTACACGGCTAGTCATTATTTATGCGTGGGTGCTCATTTTCTGAGGCCGGATCTGATCTCGGGTCATCCCAACTCCGAGGCCGGCGCTCTTACTCATTGTGCCACCTAGCCACCCCAAGAGTGATGATTTCTTAAGTTTCTCATAAAGGCAACTTTGAGACCATTTGTTAAATGATAGAGCACTTGCAATTTGCCTCTTTGTCATGCTAATGAAATAATAAATCCTTGAAGTATTAAAGTGATTACACAAACATATCTACTTATTTATTAATCTTTTACCACAAGGAATTTACAGTCCAGTTGTATAGACAATAGAGCCTCCTGCGTCACTTAACAGTGATTATAATACCACTCTTCCGTTACACACTCAGTGTTCTAGCCAAATTGACCTGCATGGTAGTCCCTCTCCTATCTCCATACCTTCATACAAGCTACATCTTACGTCTGTATTCTCTTCATTTCTCCCTCTTAGAACCCCTACTTCAAGTATAAGTACACCTCCTTTAAGAAGTCTTTTCTGTTGTTGCACAGTGTTTCCTCCAGAAAATGACTTATGTCTTTTGTGTATATTTTATATTTCTTCGTGTTTGAACATGTTGCTCTTCCCATCCCCACAGAACATTAGCTTCTCTGGGGCCAGGACTGCTTTGTTGTAATGTTTTCTCCCTGGGGTCTGTCATATAGTAGACACGACAAATGTGTATTGTCAGATACATGAAAACAGAAAGCTGAAGGGTATATCATTACACTAAACAGGAATTTCCTAGGTCTGCTACCAACTAGATGAGTTGGTAAGTAATAGGCAATTAATTTAACTTCTTTGGTCCTCAGTTTCCTTGTTTGTAAAATGAAATTAAGGTTAGAGAAGTCATCTCCAAAGTAGGGGTTATCTAATGACCCCAAGAGTTATATGATCAGCAATCAGAGTGGGCAGATAGATTGTACATTCCCTTCCACCTCTACGAGGCAATCATGAGCTTGTCTCCGAAGTAGCTACTCCACCCTACAAAGGTTCCCTTACTCTGCCTCCTTTGACTTATTTTGTGACTGCCCCCAGCCTGGTACCTGTATTGGCTGAGCTGGCAAAATTCTTTCCTGCCTTCTTTGCCTTAGTTCCTATACCCTATCTGCCAGTCACCATGACAAAAGGCTTTGTGCTCCTGGGTACTGGCCATTAGGAAGGACTCCCACATAAACACTGTTACACACACACACACCTTTTTTTTGGTGGCTATGATAGAGAAATAGAATGAATCATTACGAATGGAATGAAAGTTCTGTTACCTTTCGCTCAATCTCATACCTCCTCTGCACTTCCTTGTTCCTATGGGTCAGTCACCCAGGTTTCCACCTTAGTGTTATCCTTGACTCTTCCCTTTCCTTTACCCCACGTATTCAATCAGTTGCCAAATCTTGTAATTTTAATCTTCACAACAACTTTCCTGGGCTTTTCTTTCTTTTCTTTTTCTACTCACATTGCCTCCCTCCCCTTTCAAATCAGGCCCTCATCATGTCTTTTTTTTAAATAGTATTTTATTTTTTTGCCAATTACATGTAAAAGACAAATTTTAACATTCATTTAAAAAAATTTTTGTCCCAAATTTTCTCCCTCACCCCCCACTCTCCAAGAGGGTAAGCATTTGTATAGGTTTTATATATATATGCAATCATGTAAAATGTTTCCATATTAGTAATGTTGTGAAAGAAGAAATAGACCAAAAGGGAGGTAAAACACGAAAAAAATAGTGAAAATAGTATGCTTCAATCTGCTTTCAGACTATATCAGTTCATTCTCTGGATGTGAATAGCATTTTTCATCCTGAATCCTTTGTAATTGTATTAGATCATTGTATTGCTGAGAATAGCTAAATCATTCATAGCTGATCATCGTACAGCTGTTCCCGTGTGCAGTGTTCTTGTTCTGCTCACTTTATATCAGTTCATGTAAGTCTTTCTAGGTTTTTCTGAAATATGCCTATTGTCATTTCTTACAGCACAATAGTATTCCATTACATTCATATACCACAACTTGTTCAGCCATTCCCCAATTGTTGGGCATCCCTTCAATTTCCAATTTTTTTGCCACCACAAAAAGAATTTCTCTAAATATTTTTGTGTAAATAAGTCCTTTACCCCTGCCCCCTTTCTTATTCTTTTTGGAATACAGACTTAGTGTTGGTATTGCTGGATCAAAGGATATTATGCACATTGTTATAACCCTTTGGGCATAGTTACAAATTGCTCTCCAGAACCGTTGGAGCAGTTCACAATTCCAATAGTGCATTAGTGTCCCAGTTTTTCCACATCCCCATCTCTCATTATGTCTTGACTGGATTATTGCAGCAGCCTTTTAAATGTGTCTCTTTACTAAGTCATTCTCCTCTCTAGTCCATTTTCCACACAGTTCCTAAAGTGATTTGCCTAAGTCCCGAATCTGACTCCATAAACTCTCCTGGCTTCCTGTGGATTATCAAGTTATAAACATAGATGTATACACATTAGGAATGTATGCTTCCAAATTTTTAATTTTAAGGCTGCTAAATTAACAAAATTTGGTATCCACTAGACTACAGAATCTTTTACTTTCCTTTTATCCTTGACATTCTACGTGCCTAATTGGGTGAAACAACATTATTTATTCTAATAAGATTAATTGCACAATAAAGAGAATAGGAAAATATATAAATACAGATTGGGTTGAGAGAAGAAAGTACAAAAAGAACTAGGTAATTTCTGTTAAAAGTATGCTTTAGAGATCAAGTCAAATGAACATTAAGTGTCTGCTATGTGCCGGGGATACAGAAAGGCAAAAACCTGTTCCCTGGCCTCATGAAGTTCGCATGTAAATGGGGGAGACAGCATGCAAATAACTGTATTTGAACCCTGCCCAAAGCTTATATGGAAGGATCATTTGTTTTTAGAAATACTGGGATTTCAGCAGGGTAACCCTATATCGCAAATCCAGCCTCAGATCTAGAACACTAGTTGTGTGACCTTGAGCAAGTCACTTAACCCTCTTTGACCTCAGTTTCCTCATCTCTAAAATGAGCTGGAGAAAGAAATGGCTAACTTCTCCAGGATCTTTGCCAAGAAAACCCCAAATGGGGTCACGAAGGGTTGGACATGACTGAAATGACTGAACAACAACAGGCCTCTAGTCACCACAAATGACAGTGGATGGAGAATGCAACATAATTGTGTTGAAATTCATTTGCAGGTATGAATTTGTGTTGTCTTTGTTGCATAATTTTAAATATTAGGGATATTCTCCAACCAAAAACATTTACCTTTTATGTGTGTGTGGCTTACAGCAATTTTTTTCCATCAGACATATAGTCCTGTGTAATAAAAACAACCAAAATCTTTGTCAGGGTCCAGGGGATTGTGTTGTTTCTATTGTTCTTTCCTCTCTAAGATCGTTGTTCCTCTCCCTCATTAATTTTGAAAGCATTTGTTGGTCCCACTCTAAAGAGTGAGGATTAGAGAAAAATATATAATCATATGCCAAAATGTGTTATATGGTTAATGTGTACTTCTACGAGGTTAGGAAGCAGAGGAGATGTGATCCAGAGTAGTTTGAGGAGGTGCAACTTGAGTTGGAAGGCTAAATAGAATTGTATGAACAGGGATGAGAGCTTATAGGGGTAAGCAGCACAGCCCAAAGTGGAAGTGAACACCATCTGTTACAGGGTCATCAATACAAGTTCTTAATTTGAGCAGAGGATATTTTTGTTGGGAATTTGTGAATCATTGTATTCCCTGTTGCCTAACACATTGCCTCGCACATATAAATCAGCAGTTAATCAACAAGCATTCACAGTGCTTACATGCACTGTGCTAAGTGCTAGGGATACAGAGAGAGGCAAAAATATAATCCCTGCTCCCAAAGGAGCTCCCATTCTAATGGTGGAATTAGGCAGTGTTTGTTGAGTTGTATTTTTGTTGTTGTTATCTAGGAGCCAGAGAAAGCCATAAAGGTCACAAGATGGATATGCTTCATTGATAAATGAACGGGAGTATTTTTTTCTGGAAAACTTGCTTAAGACTAAAATACTAGTTGACAGGGATCCTCTTTAAACATTGATACCACGGCCTTATACCTTTGTAGAAATTTATACTCTTACGATTATTTACTATTTTGTACGTGGAAAATTATGCCAGTTATTGTGATTTAAACGTTATTAAACAACCAGTAATTATTCTTTAATTCTGTGTCATGGGAATGCAGCTTTGAGAAATGGCCCGCCCTCGCCTTTGAGGATATGAAGATACCTGGCAGGATAGCACATGTACAGGAAAGATGAGACGGGGTTGCCCACCTTGGGAAAACCATTCCTAGCTAGAGTCACACTGATTAGACCTCCTAGAAGAGAAGGTACCTGAGATGGGTCTTGAAGGAAGAAAGTATTTATTTCAGCTATCACTGATGAGGAAAAAAATTGTTTCATATGCTTTCTTTCCCCTCAAATCCTCCAAACCACTTAACTTTGTCATTTCTCTTGAAGGAGCCACCATTATTTCAGTCCCCAGTTTAAAACTTCAGAGCTCTCTTCAACCCTCATGCCAATAGATATTCAGTTGGAACCCCAAAATAAGAATGTTTCTATACACACAGCAAAACACAAAACAAGGATTTCATATGTAACTATGAATCTTCCTTTCTTACTTGATTTTTTTTTAAGTATATAAAATTACAGACATTACTTTAAGAACTTTCCTGCTTGTCTCTGCTTCTTTCAACTCCCTTTTGGTCTCTTCTGTGAATTTTTTAAAATGTTACAATACAAGGCCCTCTCTTTCTGAGGGCCTTGTATTGTTAACCCTCCCTTTCCATTCCATAATCTGATGTCTAGAGGACCCAAAAACTACCTCATCCCACCAAATCTTGAAAAAATAAGCATACAAGCAAAATGAATCCACACAGTGGCTGTGTTGAGAAATGTATGTCAGAACCTTATATGCATCACCTTTCTGTCAGGAGATGGGCTAATCACATATGCATTCTCTGGAGACCTCCTTCCCTCGTTTGGGCGTCATCTTTGGAGGGGATAACCAAAGTCTTAGGGGCCTTCATCAGACTTTCTGGACAGCCTTATGAGAGGAAGTGTAAATATCATCATCTCCATTGACTATAAGACAGCTGACTGTCAGAGAAGGTCAGTGATTGATCAACAGGCCTAGTAAAGGGCAGAGCCAGGATTTCAATCCATTCTATCTGTTGCCAAGGCCAGTACTCCTGCTATACTGCATTACCTAAAGAGACTTTTAAAAATACTAAAATAGATTACAGTTGAGTTTTGCTCACTTGGGGGGGTGTGGGGGAGAGGCATCCTTCTCAACCATCTGAAGTTTTTGTAACATGGCCTGGCAGTGTTTAGCCTGTATTTTTGTGGAGAACAGCTGCAGTTGACTGGAGTTTGTGTCAGGGAACTCATGGACACTTGTTCTTTTATCTCTGACTAGATAGGAAATATACATTATGGAGAATAGGGGAAATACTAGGGTATATAGGGGGAAAACAAGAGTTCTTTAGTGCAGTTGATTCAGCTGTGTTGAGAGGGACAAAGGAATAAATGGACCACCACCATCAAGGCTAATCCAGTCCCCTTTCCCCCCCATTTTACAGATGAGGAAACTGAGCCTCGTATTATGTAATGATTTAGCGAGGGTGGCAGACAGAGCTAAGATGGTACTCAAGTTTTCTGGCTCCAAGTCTCTCTGCCACACTTAACTGCCTTTCATGCAACCTCCCATTGATTCCTGTCCTTGAGGTATACCATGGATGGCCATGTTAAATGTCTCAGTTAAAATGTTGGAATTTGATAGTGGTGATCAAAATCCTCTTGTTCCATTATCCTTTCTTGTCTCCTTGCCTACCTGGCAGATACTTCTATAGGGAAACATTTGTTTTTCATTTCTTCTCACTGAAAATTTCTCCTTTGAATGTATAATTCATAATCCACCCCAACTGAAAATTCTTCCCCCGCCTTGTTTATATTTCATAATTTTCCCATTGTCTACAAGTTCCCCGAACATACCTTAGGAAAAATTCTTTTAGACTGTAGGATAATTTACTAGTTTACAGTTTCTGAGATCATATTGTAAACTCTGTTGGGTTGAAAAAAATAATGAATGCATGTGTAAAAGTTAGAAAGTGGGTTTCTTTTCAATAAAGTACAGGACCATTTTTTGGCCTTATATATATTCTTCCTAAGTAGTGTAAAAGAAGGCTATCTCCATGATCCTTCCCAAAGTCATTGCTCTGAAGGATTATGGTTGTTCTAGAGTTATTCAAATACACTTTTAATATGTTTATATTATCTTTGTTGAAATTATATTAGTTCTTCAAAATTTACCTCTGTTCCCCTTATTTCTCTGTTTTTACTACAAAAATGAACCAAGATAGCTCTGCCCCTCTCCTCACCTGCTTTCAGTGTAGCCACTGGAGGACTCTTTGAAGTGGAGTAACTTTGCTGATAGAGTAGGGGTGAGAGACTGTGCTTTCCAAAATCAAAAATTGGGGCAAGTAATCTTAAAAGGGTATTCTTTTAAAAATATATATATTATTCCATTAACTATTTCCCAGTTACAGTAAACAAAAAAGTTTTTTAACATTCTTTTTTTAAAGTTTGAGTTCAGATTCTCTCCCTCCTGTCCCTTCCCCACCCATTGAGAAGACCAGCAATTTAGCATCAATTATACATTATAAAATCATTCTCATATTTCCATATTAGCCATGTTAGAAAAGAAAACAGACCCCAAGCCCCAAGAAAAATAAATTTTTTAAAAAGTGTGCTTCAGTTTGCTTCAGAACTCATCAGTTCTCTCTCTCTGGAGGTACACATAGGTCACAAAGGGTATTCTTTTTGCAGAGCTCCATCCAAAGTAAACTTCTTTTGGAGAGGGGCTGTCTAAGAAAATCAGGAATATAGAGTTGCCATAGAATAGGGCAAATGGAAAACTGGAAAGTGTGTTTCCCTAGGGTGTTCAAGAATGTGCTTGTCTGTAGGTCTACCAAGGTACTATGGTACAATTATGTATTTTCTGCGTAGAGCGTTAGTGGAAACTACCACAACTGAGAAAAGTGCACTTTGCTGTTCCTTTCAGTGCTTAAAGAGAGGAAACTAGCTAAATTCTGTTTTAAATACAGCTAGTGTTTTATCTCCCTGGTGGAAACTGCCTTCTGCTTAACTGAGTGCTTCCTCCTTCTGCCATGCTCCCCTGGCATACTTTTTGGATGATTTCCCCATAGCTTCTTTTCTTTTAGCTGCTGAGATGTAACTTAATTCACAAGTCATTTACTACCTCTAATTTTGTTTGCTGTTGCTTTCTGATCTCCATCTTTGTCACAACATGAGCAGGATAAACCTGTCTACATTATTAGTTAGTTCTTGATCTATCACCAGGCCTTGCACACTCTCTAGGTGATGAGAACAGGGACCATCACCCAGATCGAGGCACAGGTGACTTCTCTAGAGGCCGCTGCTCCTGAGGACTAGGTCTTATTTTGGTGTGCCTCCTCACCTGCCAGAAATGAAGCCATCTTTTGGGGGTGGTGGGAGATAGAGCCCCTATCTGCTCTGGAAGCAGGATGGCTATTCCCAAGGTGGCCAGACAAGAGAAGATGAGAGAAGACTTGGCATGCTAAGAGGCAGATGCAGTACAGATGATGCAATTTATAAGTCCGTAGGAATTCCACCATAAACAATAAGGGATGGCATTTACCTTTCAATGAGATTGTGTTTGCTTACCCAGAAATCTTATTGTTGCTGAGGGACAGAAAGCAAGGGACTTGAATTTCTCACTTCCAAATTTCCAGGCTCTTCTTAGAGACTATTTTTTCAGCTCTTTCTCTTTCTTGCTATTTTTATCTATCTCTGCTACTAAAGTACTTGAAGCCCTGTAGTTTAATGGTAAGAGCAACAGGTTTGAAATAAGTTAAGCATTTACTATGTGCCAAACATTTTCCTAAGAGCTTGAGATAACAAATACAGAAACAAAGACAGTTCTTACCATCAAGGAATTTACATTCTAATAGGAGAAACTATACACCCAGGGAAGTGGCCACCAGGAAGAGGATTTAGTACTGAAACCTGGAGGGTTGGTGAGTGATGTCAGACTTTGGAGTGGTGGAGACCTATATTCACATCTCACTACTTATCTGTGTAACAGGGGGCAAGACATTTCACCTCCCCAAGGCAACCTCAGGTACCAGGTTTCTTTATCTATAAAAAGCAGGAGTTGTGGTACAGGATCTCCAAGGTCCAAATCCCACGATAAGATAATGAGGGGAAAATTGTGGCTAGATTATATCAACCTTTATATATACTCGTTGAAATAGTCAAAAGTAGGTGATTTTAGCTGTTATCTACTGTCTGTACTGGGAAAGAAGTCATATGATGAATCATTAAAGATGGGGCTATGAAACAGCTCCTCCTTTTAAAATAGCACCTTTCAAAGGAATTTATCAGTATTTCTTTTTTTTCCCCCCATATCACACGCTTCAAAGTTAGATAGTCTTGAAGAAACTAAGGCTTAGAAAGTTAGTTGATCATGGATCTACCAGCCAATTCTGCATTCGGGGTTATACCAATTAGTTGTAAAATTCAATTCAGTAGATATTTGCTCAGAATCTACTGTGTGTAAAGACTTCCCTTTTTCCTTTCAGAATCTTCCTTTCCCCTTCTACTAGTCCTTCTTTTTTTCTTAGTTCATGTGTTTCAAATAGTTTTTTAAAATGCTGATTAGTTGGTACATGGTTCATTCTGATATAGATAGCCTTCTTGGACTTTAAAAACATTGGAATGGAACAAACAATGTCAAATCTAGGTTCGTTAAGTGAATTATTGGTCTTGCATACAGTAGTAAGTCACTGAATCTAACAAGGATTGTAATCACTGGACCAAAACTTTTTTTTTTTCTCAAGCTGAAAATTATTTTCCATTAGGGTCATTTGCTTCTCTCTTATTTCCTTTGAATTATTTTGTAATATGTTGCGTGGAATTTAGACTTTGAAAAGGCTTTATGATTCATAAAGATCAAAGGCTCCTTGGAAAAATTGACTAAATAGGGTCAAAGGTGAAGTCTTGTCAGAGTTTAAAATAAAAGACAAGGCTGTAAATGACTAATTCTCACACTTTTGGAAGTGGTTAATAAAAGAGTAAAAGTAATCAAGGAGTTTGTGGAATTACAAGAAAAGCCAAGGAGCAAGATCATAAAAAGAACCAGAATTGTAGTTATTATGATTTATTGAGGCTTTAGGGAAAGTTAGGAGGGAGGGGGTGATTCTATAGGGAACAAAACAAATTAGAAAAATGAAACAGTCAAAAATATTATCCTAGTTTAAAGATTATATATAGTAGTAGAGGGAGATATTTTATTAGACCTGATCAAAGGTCAGTATTATAAAGAGTCTCCATCCAGTTGAAATTTCTAATAGGCTTTAAAAGCAAAGGAAGGACCAGATGAATTTTCATTTTTCATAAAAATTATAATGTATATCTAATTGCATATACTCATTACCATGACTGAATAGGGAATGCTCCTGTAGTTCCTGTAATATGAAATTAGTGTTTTTGTAGAGGTTTCTGAAATAGGAAGATTTACCTGAATTCACTTTCTGGAATTTTGTCAGAAACGAGGTCTAAGTTCCATTTAGATGAAGAGGCTTTTAATTCTTTAATAGGCAGGACGCAAGGTTTGCTTTTTATGTTCTATAATGAGTTTCTTCATTATTCACTGACATCATAAAATGTCAGAGATGGAAGAGAACTCGAAGACCTATCCCAATCCTCTCACTTTACAGCTAAAATAACCAATTTGCTTCCCTACCCAGAGCCTGAGAAAGAGAAATGACAACCTTTAATTCCTTTGGGGGGGGGGCGGGGGGGGGAAGGGCACAAAGTACACAGACTATATTGCTAAGTACATTATTAATGTGTGCTGTTACCTAACTTCTAAGTGGCTAGGCTAGTTATTCTGATAGAGGATAAGGGCAGGAACAAATACTTTTATTCAGAGTTCCTCATATACAGGTTTAAGGAAATAATGAACTCTCTTAACTGAATGTGAGCACTTTGAATGGTTCAGATGTCCCTTCTGTACGCTCCTATCAAGGAATCAGCCAGTTAAGTATCTTTTTAACTTGGGAAAATTCAAACACAGGAATCATCTATTAATTTGCCTATTTCCAGTTTAAGTGTTAATATTCTGGAGCACTGTTATTAATATGGCCGTTTTGCTTTTCCTTGAAACATGATTAAATATCCTCAAGAATGATTTTGTTACATCTCAGGGCCAGAATAGATGATATCCCTGATTGTATAATGGGAGGCAAAGAGAAAACCTGATTCACTTAACACAGTGTGATTTGCCCCTGAAAGACCTTTGTATTGCATTCAGAGCCTGCAGGCCTAAGACCTGAAATTTTCCATTGACTTTAGGAGTTTTTTAATCTCTTATCTGCTCATTCCACAGATTTGGATTGAGCCCCTCCTGCTCTGTGTTTGCCTTGTGAAAGAGGCAGAGTGAGGTGTTAGATTGTACATGACTTTGAGCTCTGTCTTCTAGCAGCGTTTTTCTTCATGAGAGACTGATCAATGTTTGCAATGTATTACTTGATTTACTGTTAGTGCAACAACATTGATTTCACTGATTCAGAGTTCATTTCTCTGGGGATCTCAGGATTTGGTTAAATTGGCTGAGACTTTAAGTAAGCTAAAAAGGACCAAAGTAACCCCCACGAAGTCGATGCACCATATGTAGAGAAGTTTCTCAGGTCTTCCCTGAGACCTCTTAATTCTTATTTTAGATAGTCCTGAAAAGTCTAGCCAGTGATTGATTAGAAAGAACAAATTTAGAGGAGAGGTGGCAGTAGAGTAGAGAAAAGACACAAAAAGCCCAGTGGTTTGGAGCCTTTTAGCACCAAGGCAAGCTCCATCATTGTGTCGAACACCAGATATAAGACACCACATTGATAATTCTGAGTCAAGAAAACATAATATTAATCTTAGTGTCCCCCATTTAAGAAGACAGAAAAATCTGTGGTACATTTTAGATAGCGAAAATAACAGAAGAGTCAGGCTGTTCAAAGGTTTTAGCATGAATTATGTAAATGGAAAATGCACTTATTCCAAACATTCCCTTGATAATGGCAGATAAATGAGACATTGTTGTGGCATTTTATTATGATGCCTTTTCTAGAAACCTATAAGGGATGAATGGTGTAGTCTGAGAACCCTCAAAAACCTGCTCATTTGCTCCAGTGTGCAAAACAGTGCTGGTTGAGAAGGCAGAGAGTGTGCCTTAACTCCTTCAAAAATCAAGTCCTAATACTTTTTCAAATCAATAAAAGTATTTATTTGGAGCAGAAAGGGAAATATAAAATAGTAGAAGAATCCTCAGCACCTGTTTCTCAAATAACAAGTCCTAACTCAAGTCCATAGAGTTCCTTAGAGGCAGCTGGCAGGTTAGGGCACAGAACACTAGGCCTATAGTCAGGACGAACTGAGCACAAAAAACTCAGACTCTTAGTAACTGTGTGACCCTGGGCAAGTCATTTAAACTCTGTTTGCCTCTGTTTCCTCAATTGTAAAGTGGAGATGATAATAGCATCCATTTTGCAAGGTGGTTGTAAGGATAAAGTGAGATGTTTGTAACTTAGCAAAGTGTTGTTTTTCAGTCCTTTCAGTCATGTCTGACTCTTGGTGACCCCATTTGGGGTTTTCTTGGCAAAGAGAGTAGAGTGGTTTGCCATTGTCTTCTCCAGCTCCTTTTACAGGTGAAGAAACTGAGGCAAACGGGGTTAAGTGATTTGCCCAGGGTAAGTATTGGAGGCTGGATTTGAACTCATGTTTTCCTGACTCCAGGCCTGCTAGTCTATCCACTGCACCACCTTACTACCTTATTAGCCCATAATAGGTGCTATATAAATGACTATCTTCTTCCCTTCTCATCCCCTACTCAGACACTTTGTGTGGTTTATATTTCAAACAAGTTTGTAGTTGGTGGACAGGGTGGGAAACTCATCAATTTAAGCATTTATTAAGTACTCACTAGTACTGTCCTATGGATATCCTCAGAATTCAAAGACAATGGAAAAACAGCCCATCCCTCCAAAAGTGCTTTTTACATTCTGATTTCATTCACACAGGACGCCTTCCAAAGAAAAATGAAATTCTCTCAAATTGGTCATGAGCAGCCTAGGAAAAATTACCTAGAAAAGTAGGGGATGAACCCACATTAAGATAGAAGACATTGTGCTTTCACAAGTGTGAACACTTCATTGATTCCTAACGTGAAGCAGTTTGTGTTAAGAACAAGTATGATACAGTAACAAACAGCATTTCCATGCCATGTATGAGGAGTGAAAGCTTCCTCGCTCACACCTGCCATATGAAGTATCCTATGATGTCTTAGAATTAATTTCGAAAATTGAAGACAGAGGGATGATTTAATGAAAAATGTCATCACTGTAATAAAAAAAGGTTGCCCTGCACTAGGTACGCTAACAAGTAGTAATTATAGTCACAGATGGAGATCACGACTAGGAAGGAATTGATAATCTTACCCCCCAAAAAGCCATCGATAAATTGAATAAAACTTCTTAGCAGTGAGGAAAGCTGGCTAAGCAGGTCTGTCACATTAAGTATAGTAATGATGCTGTTCTCTCAGCAAATCCCAGATGTCCTGAGCTACCTTATCGGCTATATATACATTTAGTTTATCCATATGCACCTTATAAATTCCCCATTAAAACTCTAGAATCTTATTTTGGATTAGCTTCTGGATGCTTTCAAAAGAAAAGGTTCTGGTATAACATACTCTCCAAAAATTATAGGTTTTATTAAGGTGAATGAGAGAATTTAGCAATAGCCTGGTGTTAATAATAGCTAACATTCATATGGCCTGTATGTGTTGCTAGGCGTTATGCTAAAGTTTATAACTACTATTTCATTTGTTCCTCACAACAACTCTGGGAAGTTACAAGTGAGGAAGCTGAGACAGACAGAGGTGAAGTGACTTTCCCAGGCTCACCCAGCTAGTAAATATCTAAGACTGGATTAGAACTAAAAATTTCCTGATTTCTGGCCCAGAGCCTTTTGTACTTAGCTCCTCACTGCCTCCCATGTCCAGAGTTAGATCCTGGGAGTCAGAGGCTTTGGGTTGTAAGACTGCCTTTGTCTGGACGTCCCAGAAGGCGAATCATTGGTTCCTCCTTGTACGTATTTCTGTGAAAAGGAATGTAATGGCCACTTGCATTGTTGTTATCAACTAACTAGCAATGTTGGGAAAACTCATAGGTGACCATCACATGCAAAATACAAACACTAAAATTTATCATAATTTTATCATCTATGAAGTTATTAGACTACTAGGGTTTCATTTTCAAATTGGCTTTTTATTTCTGGGCCTGGTATCTGTGTGCCTAAACAGTGTTGATAGCCATGTTGGTAGTGTTGCTATAGTTAAAAGTCATTGTTAAAGCAGTTTAATATTTAGTGATCATTTTCATGCCCAGGAGCAGAGATATTTCTGAACAGCCTTTTTGAAAAAATATGAAGGGTGTTTTATAATGGTAGAGAACGAAATTAAACTAAATTCTAAAATCTGGGTTTTTAAGTGTATTGTTAGGAGTTTTAAAAATAAATGACTGTCATTTTCCTAATTTGTATTCAGTCACCCACTCCTATTTATATTTTTTAAATGTATAAAATGAATGTGAGTGAACTCTGATATTTCCACTTACTAATAAATGACCATGGGCACAGTCACACAGCTTCACTAGACTTTAGTATCCTCATTCATAAAGTGAGAGGGTTAAGCTGTACGACCTAAGGTCTCTTCCAATTCTGAAATAATGATCATAGATAGAGTTTATTAGCTTTAATTTTTTTTAAATGGGTAAATACTATAATCTGCCAGCTGCTAAATCTGAGAAATCAGACCCATTTCAGCTAACCACCTGAATTTATTATATATTGATCAGTATTCTAGCCCACATCCATTATGAATTAATTCTGTCCATTTTTAATATATATGTGTGTGGAATTAAGGTTTGATGATGTACATTTTTCTTTTTTTTTTTTTCTTTGAAACTGACTTGCCTTTATTGACTATTTTTCTCTCTATCTGTCTAGTGAGAACCCAGCAGAGACAATAACAATAGATTCTAACAATCAGCCGAAATCACCACTGGAAAAGTTCATGGTCAGACTGTGTACCCATCATCAGAAGCAGTTCATTCGTGTTCTAAACGACCTCTACACAGAAGTGCAGCCAGGGACTGACGGCCAACGATTTCCTGATTCTGAAACTATGGATCTTTCTACTTGTAGCCCTGGCTGTGGCCAGCTAAGCACTGAAAATCAGGAAAAGGGAACTATTTGTTTTGACATGAAGTCCCCTTCTGCAGATTTACTCGTAGATCGAACGACATGTCAAGGGTCCCCTTGTTTGACAGGGTCAACCCTGAAGGAGCCTGCTGAGATGAAATCTTTAGAAAGAAAAGAGAATTCCTTTACTGTTATCAAAAAAGATTCTTCAGAACTTCCAACTACTAAAGCCGGTTCTGGTGGTCCAAAGGATAGTTCTACTCTTGGATACCTCACTGCGTCTAATTCTTCCTCGTTTAACTCCCACCATGTTTCTAAATGCCCGGAAGGGCAAACTACTGGACAAGAGCATGACATTAGTGTTAAAAAAGCTGAGGATGAAAAAGACCAGATACAAAGCACAGCTTTAGTGGAAGGTTTTATTGCTGTAAAAGTGGCAAATGTGAATAGTGCTGAGGATGGTGACAGTTGTATGGTTTCTCAAAAGAATTTATTCAGAGCTTTACCAGAAGAGACTTGGGACTCAGGGTTTATGGGAAGCTCACCTAGAACTGCTGACAAAGAGAATGCTTTACAATGTAGCTCAAAATCATCTTTGCACCAGGATTTAGAGGAAAATGAACAGGAGACTAGGCCAAAGCAGGAAAATCATCTCCACATGCTGGGAAGGAATAAGGCAGGTTACCATTTACATCCTGGTGACAAGGGTCAGTTTGATAATTCCAAAGATGTTTGGTTATCACCAAGCCCCATGCCAAGCCTACACAAAGCATCCATTGGACATTCACGAACAAAAATTATATCAGCCTCCATTAAAACAGCTCGGAAAAGTAAAAGAACTTCAGGCTTGAGAGTTAATGATTATGATAACCAGTATGATGTTGTTTATATTAGCCAACCCATAACTGAGTGCCACTTTGAGAGTCAGAGATCAATATTATCTTCTCGGAAGACAGCAAGAAAGAGCACTCGAGGCTATTTTTTCAATGGAGACTGCTGTGAACTGCCAACTGTCCGCACATTGGCCAGAAGTTCACGAAATGAGGACAGAAGCAGCTACTCAGCTCTGCACGCAGAGGCCTTAGGGACTCCCAGACAGACCCTGACAGTTTTAGACAGTGTACCTACAGGAGATGTAGAGATCCTTGGAGAAGACCCTGAAGGACCCAGTGAGGAAAGAACTCCCCTCAAGGAAGTATCCCAAGGCTCTCCCTCAAAGAAAGACCTTCAGGAGTCTGAAACTTGTTCTGCGGCTGAGGATACTGAAGAACACACTGAACCTAATCAAGTTAGTTTCTTGAATCCAAAAGAATCTACAACTTCAGAGTCTCTCCTTTCTTTTGTCCATAATGAGAAGGTACTGGAAGGCAATTCTGATACCATAGTAAATGGCTCACCTTTGCATATGGAGGACCAACCACAAATTGAACTGTTAGGCACTAGTGAGGCTAGTGTTCCCCTGGGAATGGATAGCTGCATTGACCACTCCCCTGAAAGCGTTCTTGAAGATAATAGTGACTCTGTTACGGCCTCAAGACCTCATTCTCCTTCTGAAACTCTTAACAGAGAGGAAAGTCCTGTTTGCTCTGAAAATCAAGGTTCCCCTAGGAACTTGAACATGGATACCCCTGCTGATTTTGAAAGTGTTGATAGAAGTCAAAGCATTAATATTGAAACTAGAACTGAAAACCCTCAAGAGCAAGATGAAGACCAGTGCAAACAAGGTGAGGTTGTAGGTACCAATGAAAATCTCAGTGACATTGAGGTAAGTGAGTTAGCACATGGTACAAGTCAGCTAGAGAAAGAAGAGCAAAGTGATGATAAGCAGGCTTCAGAAACAGAGATAAGTGATCAGAACACTCCTCCAGAAGAGAATCCAGACAGCAGGAAGAAGAAAGTCAAAAAGACCCTTGTGGCCTCTGATAGGTGCCTGAGAAGTCAGCTGTCAGATACTGCACCAGCTGCTCTCCAGCTTCCCTGTCTTCAAATCAAAGTTTCCAAAAGTCCAGGTGCAAAACGTCCTAAGAGAGAAGTGTACCTTGATGGAGCAGCTTCTGTCCATTTCCCAACTGACTGCTTCCACAAAACACTGTTAAAGAATATTGGGAACATAAGTGCTGATGAGAAGGATCCTGAACAGAAGGAGGGTGAAGGGAATGGGATAACCACCAGACAGACTTTTAAAAGTGTGATAGCAAAAGAAGACAGGGTTGCAGCAGGAGAAGAGCCATCATCTCAGAGTAATAGCCCCACTCCCACAACTAGCCAGGACCCACAAGGAGAGAAGCTTGCAGTCTGTGTACAGACTGATTCTGACCCCAGAAATGTTCACCTTCCTGCAGAAACTAGTCCTCGTAAGGAAGACACAGAACAATTAGAAAAGGAGCCTGTGAACAACACTGCAAAAGTGTTAGAGGAAGTTGTCAGTGAGGGAGACAGTGAAAATATAAAACATAGTGATGCACTGTCTAGTCCGTGTGCATTACCAAGTGACAGAAAGGAAAGCACTGGTATGACCCTAAAATCATCAGTGAAGCAGAAAAGGCTGGCCTCTCCAACCTACAACCTAAGGCATGCTCATATAGTGGACGCTTTGGATGCTGCAAAACCTGCTACATCAAAGGATGTTGTACAGGTACATTCTGTGCCAGAGGAAAACCAAGTCTCGGATGCTGAAGATTCCATGGAATTGAAAGATGCAGATACACTGGTGGATGATAAGCCAAAGTTTGTGGAATGGTGTGCTGAAGAGGAGAACCAAGAACTGATCGCTGACTTCAATGCCCAGTACATGAAAGTTCAGAAAGGCTGGATCCAACTGGAGAAAGAAACACAGCCAACACCAAAAGTAAAGAACAAGGCCGACAAGCTGAAAGAGATCTGGAAGAGTAAGAAAAGAACACGCAAGTGTAAGGGCTCCTTAGAAGTTCAGAAGCTTTCCCCTGTTCAGATGCTATTTATGAAGCCTTTTAAACTATCTAATATTTGTAGGTGGTTCTTAGAGACAACTGAAACAAGATCACTTGTAATTGTGAAGAAACTCAACACTCGGCTCCCAGGAGATGTGCCCCCCATCAAAAGCCCCCTTCAGAAAGCCTCCTCTTCTAGCCAGTATCCTAGTTCACAACAGGCTGAGCGGTTGAAAAAACACTTAAAAAAATTTCCTGGGGCGACACCTGCTAGGAATAATTGGAAAACTCAAAAGCTGTGGGCTAAATTCCGAGAAAATGTTGATAAAATGGAGTCTGCAGAGACTACTACTGTCAGCCTTGGATCTCACTCTGAAGCCAGTTTAGAATCCAAGGAAGAAAGAACTAGCCAGCCTTCTTCTAATTTGCCTACGCCAGCGAGTACTCGAATCCTAAGAAAATATTCCAATATTAGAGGAAAGCTTCGAGCCCAGCAACGTTCAATGAAGAATCAGAAAACGGAAAGTTCGCTTGATCTCCCTATGGAAAATAAACAGAATCGAAAGAGTGTGTGCATTAACCCTCTAATGTCTCCCAAACTTGCTTTGCAAGTCAATTCAGATGGATTTCCTGTGAAGTCCTCCAGTGCTGAAGGAACTCGGGGAAGGAAAGGGAAGGCAGATTCCTTACCTAAAGCTGAAGGTCAGCAGAACAAAAGGAAGAAAACAGCCAATGAGAGCAGCAACCTGCAAGACAGCACCACTCCTTCCACTAGCAAGGACAGATTGCAGGTAAAGAAAGCTGGTAAAGCAAAGCATTTAGATGTGCCCTCCAAAGCACCCACTATCAAAAAGCGGCCTTCATCAGACAAGACCAACAAGCTGTCCAAAAAGGGATCTTCGAAAGAGAAAAAAGTTAAGAAGGCCACAGACAAGGCTGCAGGGAAGAGCCATCTTCCCCTCCGGAAAGGAAAAGATAGCACTCAGAAGAAACCAAGCCAGACTCAGCCCGCCCCTCGAGAAAAACAGTCCAAACCTCCAAAGCAGAAAACTGCTGGTGAGTCACCTTCCCGGGCACACAAAACCACTCACAAAAAGCAGAGTGGAAAGACTAAGAACAACAAATCATCTATGAAGAAGACCCCAGAGAGCATCATGGCCCAGAGAAAACGGAAGCTGCGGGCAAAACTTGACTGTTCCCACAGCAAAAGAAGACGCCTGGATGCCAAGTGACGTAAAGAGTGGTAGCCCGGTGTGAGCCATTCTGTGGCAGCGACCCTTTACTTTGCATTAACTCAACCTGCTTTTATAAGCTGTAGCAAGCCTTTAAAATCTGCAGTGAAAGGAAAACATTCACAGCTTTAGGCATCAGAAAACAGTGTCTCAGATGGAGAAAGGAACTTGCTTTCTCTCTCTAGGGCTGAGAAAGGGAGTTATTAATTACTTTCTGAATGTTCCTTGGATTTTAAACTTGGAACCAGGCAGATTTGGTTTAAAAGTACAGTGCCTTATTTATCCTTTTTTTTAAATAAAAAAAAAAGCTAAAAAGCTAATCTGTATGATTAAAGGCTTGCATTTTATACTTGATGCACAAGCACTTGTACTGTAGCTGAAATGACCACCATCGAGCCCCTGAAGTCGTTTTCCAGCAGCCTTCTAGCAGTGTCTCTGTCTGAACAGTTGTTCCTCTTTGAAAACCTCTTGGTGTTTCCTCCCAATCTTTCTGAGTTGTGGTAAAACAAAACCAAAATCCTTTGGGATGGTGTGAAGACTCTAGGGGTGGGGGTCTGTTGCCCTTTAGTTTTAGTTACATTATCCTATTTGTTACTTTTTTTGAAAAAAAAAATCTTCTTAATTGTTGGTCACTTCTGTGGACTTTTGAGTTTTTTAAATTTCAGACCATGTATTCTCATCATTGAACCCCACTTAAAATCCATGTGGCACAAGAGGTCAGGTATTTGCTTGTAGTTTCCAGAGTTATTTTGTAGGCCCAGTCTTTGCTGCTGATTCTTCAGTATCTATCATCCTCTTTGCTTTGGGGCCTGATAGCTTGGCTTTCCTCCTAATACTTCCACTGATCCCAAAAACAATATAAACCTTTTTTCCTCTGTCCACTTATAATAATATCACTGTTAGGATGAGAACAGCCATTTTTTATTTTCTCTCTCTTATCCAAAGTCCCCCCACATTTTTAAAGCCTAAATATTATTTTACTTAATAACAAGCCTCAGCTTTGGTAAGCATGTGGGCATACATTTAGTAATGAACCTGTCTTAGTTCTAGTTTTCAATTTGTTATTGGTGTTTTCCTCATGGCATCAAGTGGATTGAATAATTAACAAAGGTTAGGCAGTTCAGATAGAACAGAATCCCTCTATGTTACCATCCATCCCCAGGCCTCTTGGAAACAGACAGTGTAACCTGCAAGATATATCAAGGGTTGGCTTAAGATAACCCTCCCTTGGAGGAAGCCCTAAGCAGAATTGCTGCTGTGTGAAAAATGCCTCCTTTGGGATAAGTAGATATCCATTCCCATGCCAGGCCTTTCCCCAGTGGCTCAGAATCAAGGGCTACCTTCTCTGTTTAAAAAAAAAAAGTTCTTTTTTACTTCTTCACTGTAAGCCCCTGGAAGGAGGGAGCACATGTTGGCTGTAACTCTGTGCCTTGAATGTTGCTTCTCTGCAAAGCTGATACATTCCCATTGAGCCACTGCAAAGGAAAGCTGAATTGTTGAAGATTTTTCCATGTTTTTACTTCCTTGTGTAGTACCTGACAAGGGTGGTGTGGGTGTCTGTTTTAATAACAGCCACCCCTTCAAGATGTTCCATTATCGCTGTACATAGAACCTAATGTTTTGTTGTTTTTTAAATGCATTTCACTCAAATCATGATGAGGCAGGCATTTCTACCAAATCTGGGAAGATAAACTCTATTTAGTGATGGCAGCCATAGAGGTACAAGAGAGAAGAAGGGAAGAGTGAGAGGCTTTCCTTCACCCAGCCTGGAAAGCTAAGCTGAACTGCCAAGGCTTTGCAAGAGAGAACCTTTTTTCCTAGGTCCTCTCTGCCCTGTAAGACAGACTATGTTCATGCTTTGAAAAATCCCTGTACTTAGCTATTCAGGAGCTGCTGACATGAATGAAATTGCCAAGTGTACATTGTGATAGCCTTTTTGTTTTTCCCAAACAAAGGTGCATGAAAATAGTGGCACAGTTATAATGTTTTTAAGAGTGTTTATTTTCTTATTCTCTCTTCACATAAATATTGATGAAGAGAGCTCAATCATGATTTAAATAGTTCTGCATTTGTCTCAGCCAGGTGCGTTTTCCCCTAGCATAAATATGTCTGGTTTGAATTGGGTTTTGTTTTTCAGCTATACATATTCCATTTTTGCAGGGGCTAACATAAGTTTGAGAAGTATGGAGTAATGGTTAAATGGAGAGGATTTTATATAGACTTGCTTTTAAAATCCTCTTAGGCTTATTTTGGGATTTCATCATTTTCTCTTTTCCTGTTCTGGGCTACACTTGGAAAATGTGTATTTCACGGGTGTTAAATTAATAGAGCCTCTTTTAAATCTACTGATAACTTTGTATCAGTGACTACTACTGTTGAAGCAGATGGGATTCTAAGTAAGAGAGACACCTTTTAAAATAATGATTCTTCAGTGAATAGAGTACCAGTCCTAGAGTCAGGAGGCCCTGAGTTCAAATCCTGTCTCAAATATTTGACGCACTAGCTGTGTGTCTTGAGCAAGTCATTTAACCCCAATTGCCTTGCCTTCCCCCCTTCCCCCCCAAAAAAGATGATTCTTTTTATCTTGAGCAAATCTTATCACATTGTTTTAGCTTACTCAGAATTTCCCTTGAAATGATATGCCCAACAAATGTGCAAGAAACTTTCCTCTCCTGCCTACCTGCTTCCATTGCTTGCCAAATATTCTTTCAGCTCCTTCTATGGGGTTGTAGCCACAATGCCAGACTTTGCAACACTGCCTGTGAATGAATCATAGGCTGGTTTTTTTTTTTCCTATCAAGCCATATCCCCTGATTCATTGTGGCAGCAGTTGTCCCCTCACCTCTCTGACTTGCATTCAACTGTCATTACATCCCTAAATGTTTATAGACCAGTAAGAGAGGCTTGTGAAAGCTGGTATGGTCATTGATGAGCAGTTCTTGAACTTAGGGAAGGGGACTGTGGTACCCATAATCCTCCCTTTTTTTTTTTTTTTAGATTCTTCTCTCTCTAACTTATCTTTTTAACTTATTCTCCCTCTCTGCAAAAGTGGATATGCATGTGTGCATATCTATGATTAACTGTCATCCCCCTTTCCAGTTAGACATTTTCTCCCAAATTGAATCTCATATCACTTAAAATTGTCTTCTCTTCTTCTGTCTTCTAACTATTCACGGGTTTCTCCGGGAAAGCCTGAGCTCTGCTTCAGAATGGGGAAGCAGGAGAAGTCTTTTGAGGTTCTCAGTGTGGAGAAGTATAAGGAAGACTTCCACCAAGTCAGAGTTCAGAAACAATCCCCCTAAGCCACATCTGATTCTCACAATCAGATACATAATGACTTCAGAGATGCTGCTAAAGCAGGCAAAACCCTTTATTTCTGGTTCATATAGTAATATTACTAGTATCTATTAGGCACAAATTAACATCAGGAGTCTGCCCATCTTGAGTTCTTTCTTGAGTGTTTTCTTGAGTTTTTTGGCAGTGTCCATTTCCATTACTAAAGAAATCAATATAGAAATAATGACCCACACATTTCCTTAAAGAAAATTTTTATCAAATATTATAAGCATAATAGGATACATGTAGTAGTATGATAGAATAGTTTCCCAGGGAAGAGGCATAAATCAATACTGCCATAGGTGTATGCTACCTTCTAATAATAGAATCTGGGTCAATCAATTATATGCATCATCTATCACCTTATTGTAGGTTTCTTAAGTAAAAAACTTTTTAGACTTCATAGATAAAATTCATTACTCAAAGACAAGTAATTGGAACTGGGGCTTTCATTTCTTCAAGTGAACTCATGATTGCCCTATACTTGCCACTTGTAGCTTATCCCATTGTTCTCATTAGGAGGTGGCAGTTTGGTTTGGGGGCCATATTGGAAAAAGAGGGGCAAAGGGTACTGCAGAGTAGTATAGACTGGTATTATTACCACATGGTGTTACCATCAGTGGTAGCAATAGCCATAATATGGTGGCACCTGCCCCCAGTCCCCACTGTGGGAGAGGGGATGGCACCAGCTAATTCCAGACCAGTCCAACCAATGCCACATTTTCTTCGCTGATGCTCAAGTTTAAGAAGATCAGATTTCTTACTTTGAGGTCAATAGAATAATTTTCTTTTTTCCTACCCCCCCTCACTTTCCCTCATTCTGCTATTGTTTCCTTGTTTGTTTTCTCCACTTCTTTATGTTTTTTTAAATTTCTGACCTTTTTCTTTACATTCTTCACCACTGACTTATCTTTGTAACTCATTTTCTCTACAGAGGTAGATGTGTGTGTGTACACATCTATGAATAACTATCATCCCTCTTTGCAATTAGACATTTTCCCCAAAATTAAGTTTCATACACCTTCAAAATCTACCCTCTCCTTCTGTCATCTAACTGTCCACCCATTCTGTTAGTCAGTCTGTTTATCCAGAACCAGTGGCCAAATAAGCTGATTATGCTGAAGTGCATCCTGATATAATTTGGTGCAGTGTGAATGAAATGACCCAAGTATAATGAGGACCTATACCTTTAAGTTTGTTATTGAAAAGAGAGATTTATTTTAATTAGGAAAGAATTCAGTTTACTCCTGTTGGAGTCTTAGTTTTATGGATTGCCAATTTGGATATAGAAAAACTCTTAATAATTTGAAGCAAGGATCACTTCAAATCACAATGGCTTGCCTTTCAGAATGATTGTAAAATATCATTTAGTCTTAAATAGTATTGTAGAATCTTTTTTAATCTGGGTCTGAAGAAAGAGGTATGTGGCATCGAGCTCTTATAGACATGTTCCTTTGTATCTTCCGAAATTGTCATGTACAAGTGGGAGGGGGGGAAGCACAGGAAAGAGGTACAGAATCATGAATTCATCTGAACAGGAAGCTGGAAGTGATTCATTGCTTTTTTTCATATGTGTCTAAGCAGTGATGATACAGGAGCAAATGATAATGGAAAAGTCAGCTCCTTGTTTTCTATCCATAAGTATAAAAGATAAATTCGTGTACATTTTTTCTTTAACGAAGAAAATGATTACTGCCTTGCTAAAACTTCTTCCAAGAAGCCCCAGCACTCTTAATTCTGTTTGAATTTAGTGGTTCTTTGCCATTTCTTTTAAATATTACCATCATGTAGGCTGGACAGACTGTCTATGATACTAGATTATTTTGATTAGTTGTGTAGAAATCAGGTTTGAAAAACACCCCCATATTGAATCATGCCTCCCTTTGACACATAGGTATCACATTCCTGAAACAAACTATGCTTCCCTGCTCTCCTAAATTATTTTAAAAGTAAGAAAAAGAATTCCATGCTTAAAACAAGCAAAACGACAACTTTCTGAGGATTATGGATACTACACCCTCCCTGAACGTGGCAGGACAGATTCCCTTGGGACGGGGTGTATGTATGGGATGTGCTAGAAGGAAAATCTTGGAATCTAAATCCTTTGCTTCAAATATAAACAGACTTTTCTGTGCTGCGGTATCCTGAGGCTATGCTATGCTACATTAGGGGACTTATATTCCCAAGGACTACAGAGCCTCATTGGTAAGAATACATGCATTGAGAGGTTGATTGTTCTGGACTCCATAAACTAGACCAGGATATCTCATTAATATAATTATCACTTTATTGTCCTTTTCTCAGAGCTTTATGTCTTATGCTCAGCTCTTGGGGAAACTCTTTGGCTTCACCTTCCTAGGGAATAGTTGTGCCAGTAGTATTAAAAAGGGATTATTCACACCCTAAAGCACCAGCAGAGCTGGCCTCTGCTTTCCAACATGGGCACCATACACAATTACCATACATGGTCATTGAACGTGCCCATTGCAAGCTGGACTCTAGACAGAGAAATGTTTAGTGGCCCAGCTTGCAGGTGCTCCTGTGGAATCATCTCAGTTTTGAGCATATTGGGCCATAAGTATCTTTCAAGAAAATTCAAGGCCTCTTTCTTTTTGGGCATGGAGTTGAGTAGCTAGTTTGAAAAACATACATAGTTTTCCAAAATGCCATGCAGATGATCAGACTGGTCTTCATAAACCTCTGTGTAGAAATTAATCTTTCTGTAACTTTCCTTTCCTTGAAAGCATTACATTCTCTTGGGTATGCAACACAGTTAGGAGGTGTAGAGTAATGCTTTTTCATAATAAAGGATGGTGGGCCCCATTATTGTCAGTGGCACATGTAGAAGTCATGTTCAAGTCCATTACATGTCCTTAGTTCAGTCACTAGTGGCAGATAGTGATCTTAATTTTTGTTATTCAGGCATGAACTTGGACCTTTTTGAGAGAGAGAAACTGGAGGAGCCGGAGGTGGATGGGAGCGGGTCTGTACCTGGCTCAGTCACTGCCCCAGTTGGAGTATTTGCAGGCCTGTCACCCTCCCAGCTGGCACCCTGGGAGTACAAACACTTCTTTGCTTTTGTCAAAGCCTCCCAGCAGCCCTGTGAGCTTTCCTCACCGCAGCAATCCTTTTCATGTTAAACAGAGGCTGCTGAAGTCCCTGATTGGGAAGGAAGCAGGTTTTCTCACCACTTCCCTGTCACTTCCACTTCTATGCCTCTAACTCCTTTTCAGCACTGCCCCCATCCCCCACCCCTTAGTGGTGCAAGCACCTTCTCCCATATGGTCTTAATCAGTTTTTATTCATCTGCTTCACAAGTTTTACATTTTCTTGTCCAAATATTGTCCTATTGTTTCTCTTAATTGTTCTTGTCATTGTCTTCAAGAGTGTTTGATGTTTTTTTTTCATGCCCAGTTGCTTTCTGTAATTTATACAATATATTGTCGTATATTTAATGCTGTAAAATATTCGAAAGTCTGGTTTGCAGAAAAAAAGTAAGTAGGCTTGCATTCTGTTGTATATTTATGCCATAACTGAGGAGGGGTATTTTTAGAGCCACTTTAGAGCTTAACGTTGTTAATTTTTACCAATAGTTACTATGTTCTGAGTAGTCCTAGGAGTATGGTTTATATCTGATGACTTTGTGAGTAAGATTTCAAATATCTGTATATATTCATATATTTATACATGCCACTGTAGAGTTGATTTCACTGTAAATAGTGGTAATTTCCTGTTCAAATGCTTCTATTGAAAGTATTTATTTTAAGAATATAAACCAACTGTACTATTGGTCAAAAGGGCTGTCATAAAAAGCGTTATTTCTTTTTTTGACAGTTAAATACCCCCAGCCACTGTACCCAGCTATTATACTCCCAGATAACAGGAGAGGGAAGAAAGAGGAGGCTTGAAATCTTTCCCCTCCTTGTGCTGCACATCAGATCCAGGTGTGAGAAGAGCGCACATAAGGGGCCACATTGCATGTCCTAATCTTCATCCACTCCTCAGTAAGAGAGGAGCCCCATGCCCTGCATTCTGAGCTCTAGGCACTGCCCCTAGAAGTCAGATCACCTGCCATTGCATCAGGCAAGCCTTTAGTTTTGCAGACACAGTTGGCTGCTCCTCTGTTTGGGGGCCTCAGTGGGAAAGGGAAGCTCGGCTGCAGCCCCAAGAAAATCTGGATGCACATCCATGGGAAACAGAAAAAACCTGTCACCTCAGCAAAGCATTAAACTGAATTGATAGCCTATTCTCTGTCCTTATGAAAGACCCTTCCCTAACCACAGGAAGGAAACATCACTTGAATTACCTTGAACATTTCCCATGAACACCTCATCTTTTTCCCTGTTAGCAAATATTCTGTGGGCATCTGGCCTGATGCTCCTTGTAACCAGGGGGTTAGGAAATGAATCCATCTGTTCTAAGATGTGTTCAGCTTACTTCTCAGGAGTCCTGGTTTGCATTAAACCTTTCCGTGGATTAGTGGAACCCTAATTTCTATAATTATGTTTAACTTTACTCTTGGGCTCCCTTGTCTGAGCAGTATTTCTTACTGCCTCCATGTAGAGGACTGGGGCCTGTGTCACTGGGAATGCCAGTAACTTTAGAGCTGTGGGCACACTGGGGTATCTTTGTCCATTTGAATTACAATTTGTATATCTCTTTGGGGCCTCCATTTGTCTTTTCCAAACAAATGGAGAGGTTACCTGAATAGTAATGCTGGAGAATGTTTTTCTAAGATCCTGTTTGTAAGCAAATCTGGTTTTACAATAAAAATGTGAATGGTTTTATTGCGGGTGCCAGGGAATTTAGCACTAAGCTAGACATTCAACACTTTTTTAACCTTTGGGGAAAGAAATGAGATGACTTATAGTCATGTAATGGTCTCAAGAAATATTGTAAATAGTTTTTTAAAAATATTTATTACGTGTGCTGTGTGCAGATTCATGTTCTGAGTGATGTCAGTTTGCATTGTAATGTTGTAGAAGGATATATTCTGAGCTGTGGTTTTGCTTTTAATAAATCCGGTTCACACATCTAGAAAGAAAACAGAGTGAGCTGTTGGGCCTGCGTTGGGGGGGAGGGGGGGAGGGCAAGGGGTAATTTTTAAAGTAGCATCAAGTCTGAGCTTTAACGCTTCTCTACATCTCATCCAATAACTTTTTTTTAATTATATCTATATCTATATCTATATATATATAGGACTGAAACTGGTCAGTGGTCAGTACACGGGTCTGCAGAGCAGATTTCCCTTTGTTCCTTTTGGTATGCCCCTCTTAAGCAATAATAATCTTCATAATAGCAGTTGTGATGGGGGCCCCTGTAGCCCCTGACCTCAGAGAAGTGAGTAGGGCTGGAGTGATATCCTGCTAAGAATGCTTGTCTTTGCTTGGAGATGTTGCTGTACTTGAATATCTGCTTCTGTTGGTGTGCATGTTTCTACTTCAAGAAATGAGGATTGTAGAGTACATGTGAAATCTGTTAGGACCAGACCCATTAGAAAGATCCAGTCCAATGAGGAATGCTGGTGACCTTCAGGGGATTATCAGCCTGTGCAGAATCCTAATGTGAGGGGAGCCAAGCTGCAAACCAAGGAGCTATGTAGGAGAGTTTTTAGAACAAAATAAAAAGGGCCAATAGAAGAAAACGTCATCTGGCCACATTTTGTTTCCTTTTATCTGAATTCCATTTTCTATCCAATCACACACAACCCCCACCCCCTAACCCCCAGTTCTGGCTTTGAAGCACTAATTCAGTAGATAGAGAAGATCATGGACAGCCTTCCCCCAGAATACTTCCACACCTTTTGCTTCACCCTAGGCAGTCCAGCAGCAGCTCCTCAAGACCAGCCTGAATTTTGGTCAGAAGAGCCCCACGTTATCTTTAGTAGCTGTCGTGTAAATTTTAGACTTTTAAAATGTCTTCTTTTGTATTTATGAAAGTGTTTGGAGAATTTTCACTGGTGTTACTTAGCTTGAAGTGTTCCATTGGAATAAACTTTTCCTTTGCTAGGCCTGAAACCAAACAGGCAGAGAAGCCGACCTCCGCTTTTGTATCGTTGGTGAAGTGACAATATTAACTCCTCAGTTATTTGGGGAGGGATTTGAAATGAATCTGACTGAAGGTTCCTCAAGTCTTAATACCTTATAAACATCCTCTCTACAATCTGGCCCTTACCCTCTAGGGGCAAATAGTTCTTAAAGTGTAGCTCTAGGGCTCTAATGAGTGCCTTCCTGAGGCACTTTAATGATCCACAGGAAATCATGGCTTCAGCTTTTCATTTCCATTACAACTCTTAAGATATTCACCCCAGGTCTGTACAAAAGCCCAGACAGGTTTCTTTAGTCCACAGATCTGTCTCTGAGGATGAAGGGGATCCTAGAAATCCACTGTTTTAACTTTGCCAAAGGAGCTTTTGTAGTCCTACTGGGACGGTTAAGTGGCATTTTGGTTTTTGATACTTTTTAGTTCTTGACCCTGTAAAATTTATTTGGGGAGGTTGAAGGGTCAGAGAACAAGGTATCAATATAAATGTGTACTGCAAGGAGTTCCAATCAATCTGCCATTCCTCTCAAGGTCTTTTCAAGTTCCTCCCAACTTTGTCATTATTGAGGTCAATTCCTTGTGCTCTCTCTTTTTTTTTTTAATCTATATGTGTGAGTCTTAGAGACGGTTATCCAAGATGTCCAAGGATTGTATTTCCAGAAGGTCCTTCCCATTTTCTGGTACTTTGTGCATAATCCTGGCCAATGTGAAAGCTTTCTCCTTTCACCTTTAGCAAAGAGCAGTGATGAGAAATTTATTGCAAGCTGGTGCTCTTAAGGATTTGATAATATCTCTTGGGTCTGGATTTCCGTTATGTTAGTGGGGATAGGAAAATACTGTGTCTTTAATGGATGACAATTAAATGTATGCTGTGAATTGTTGGTCTGAAACATTGAAAAAAAATTAATTAGACAATGTTTACATACCTCACCTGAAGAACCTTTGAAAGTGTAAATAAAAATAAAAATTATATTAAGTTGCTTTAAAACTATGTATAGCTATAAAGTTGGAGTTGGAGTTATTTTAACTTTGAATATGTACCAAGTCTCTTAAATATTGAAACTTTGTGGAATTTTTGTGCTTCTGTGTTTTACTTTCCCGTTAGGCCACATAAGAAATTGTGTTCTTGCTATTGGTAAAGGGGCCTTCACTGAAATCCAGACTTTGGAGGATTTCCTTTTTTTTTTCCCATGTTTGATTTGGGGGGGAGGGTGGTGTGGGTGATTGGATTGGTCGGAAGAGCTTATCCATCATTGGCATCTATTCTATGAGCGCTTATTTTATTGGAGTTTATTAAACATCTCTTTGATATTAAAATGTGTTTGTGTAATCACTAAAAGGATAAAGAATTATCAAGTCCAGAAAGTGTGTGTATACTACAACTCAAGGAAAGGACGGATTGTATATCTGAAACAGGCAAAGGCTTGAGTTGGTGTCATTAAACTGTATTTGACTTTAACCAAAACATACATACATGTGTGTGTGTGTGTATATATATATATATATATATATATATATACATACAGACACACATGTTATATGTATATATCTCTCCTAGTATAATTTAGTAACTCTTGTCATTTCAGGCCTATCTTAAAAGGAAAAATCCAATGGCTCCTTTTGAATTTATATGGAATATTTGGTCAGATGCTGTTGCCTAATTCTGGGGCACCTGAAGTGACTGAAAGGCTTCTGTCAGGATCCTGTTTAAGTAGTTCCCATGGAGTGATCGTCCCATTGCCAAGCCTCCAGAGGACAAATTCCAAGATAGTTTTTGTGCATGAGAATACCGTCTAGAAGCTCCTCTCCTATGTTGACCCCAGGACCCTATTCTAGTGGGTATGTCTGGTAATAAAGAATAACTTAAGGAAAGACCCAGAGCATTAGCTCTTTCTTGCAGAATTAGGGGGAACAACAGTTCCACTTTGCAAGTTTCTCCTATCTTGTTCCTCTGAGTGTGGAGTGACAGAATCTGAGTGTGGAGTGACAGAATCTACCCAAAAGAGGCTTATTTCAGGCTAGATTTCAGAGTATTGATTTCTGGATTGGGACTTCATAAAGCAGTCCAGAGCTTTTTGTCCTAGCCCATGATTTAAAGCTTCTCTGATAGAAAAGCCCAGCAACATCAGCCCTCTTGACCTGACTTCGTGTTAGGGAGTCACCTTGAAAGTAGTAGTGATTGCTAAACTTTAAAACCAACATTTCCCCCACATTGATTCTTTATGGTGGAGATCAAGGGAGACACTGACTCAGATTGGATGAGTTGGTACTCTACTGACACAGGCTAGAGTTGAGGGATGGCACTATCTCTGAGATGAATTGAATGGAGTTTTGTAGGTTACCTGAGCCATGAAAACCTCTAGGGCTCCAGAAAGAGATCACAGGATAAAATCCGTATCAGGGTGAGTTGTGGATTAGATGGACCCAAAGGAGTTTTAACATCTAATCTAAAATGTTGTCTACAAAAGACTTCCAAACGCAAACCTTGAATCACAGGTTTCCTGCAGATCACTTCTTGCTAACAACCTTGGTCATTATAAAGTGAAACTATTTTCTGGATTTGCAGTCTATATTTTGGTGGCCTCAGTAAACTAATTCTAAAGTGCTGATACCTGAAGAGATAGTGGTTTCATTCAAGGTCTGCTATAGAAGCGAAATGACAGCCATTGAGAAATGTGTCATGAACATTATAATGAGCTATATCCGCAGACTTAAAAGTCAACAGTGTACACTGTCGTAGGACTTAATTGAAGTCACCCTTATGCTGTATTTTTGCCAATAAAATCTGGGCCAAGCTAAAGTCTCAAGTATTTAACAATGCTAATAATTGTATGATTCTGTGTGTAGAGAAAAGATCAATACATTTTTTTTTTAAAGCAATTGGGGTTAAGTAACTTGCTCAAGGTTACACGGCTAGTCATTATTTATGCGTGGGTGCTCATTTTCTGAGGCCGGATCTAATCTCGGGTCATCCAAACTCCGAGGCCGGCGCTCTTACTCACTGCTCCACCTAGTCGCCCCTTTAGGGCAATTGGGGTTAAGTAACTTGCCCAAGGTCACATGGCTAGGTTTTTGTTTGTGCGGATTAAGTGTCGGAGGCGGGCTCCGAACTCAGGTCCTTCTGATTCCAGGGCCGGCGCTCTATTCACTGCGCCACCTAGCCGCCCCTAAGATCAATACATTTTAAAAGTAATAAATTCTTTGGCCATTACTGGTCCAAAATACTCTTGCATCTTAAAGTGGGATTAGGCAGAGCATGTGAGTGATTATTTTAGTATTCCAATAGAGAAGTTGTACTGACCATGGAAAAGACCTTTAGAGCCATAGTCTGATGACTATTATGTGTATACTCACATGGACAGTATGTGAAATTAGAGAAAGTGAGGTGAGAACTGTCCCAGATCTCCACATTAGAGCCCATCCTTTACATTCTTAAGAGGATGTGTGTGTGTGTGTGTGTTTCCTGGCTCTCTCCCATTTTAGGAGAATGTTCCTCCCTCCTTTGCCAGCTTGGAAAGCCAAGTGATTTCTAAAGTCCAGAACGCTACTTTCTGAATCCCAGTGCCATGCCTAATTCATGGTACATCTAAACAAGGACAGAAATCCAGGCTACTCCTAGTTGAATGGGGAGGAGCCCAATGTCAGCAGATAGCAGTGAAAAAGAGACCAACAATCCAAAATCGCTGAATAAGTGTCATGTTCACATGGAAGGCAACATAGACAACGTCAGACACGTCCTAAAACAAAGGACCATTACTGGCTCCCTCATTGACCTACCACTAACCAGCTTCTTCCAGAATCCAATACCAAGCTAAAGAAACAAATGTTGCTCTTGCAAAGCTTCTGAAAACCAAACCAAAACACTGTATTTTACCCTTAACATATAAAAATACTATAACAAAATGAAATACAAATATATATTAGAATCTGTAAGTATTCTGTATAAAGAGATTCCTTTAAGCTATAGCAGGCTAAAAAAAAAAGGCAGAAAGTCCAGCCTTTTCTATTTTCTACTGCTTTTCGTGGGGAATTTTGTGACATTTTTCTCTTTAAATGGCCCCTGAACCTTTTCCATAGTCTTCCCTTTAATAACAGTTTAGCATAAAAGTGGCTTGTTCATACAATGGCCAGTGATACAGTCAAAAGCAGTGAAAGTTCTCAAACAGATTGTTGAGTGTGGATGGGGCTGATGTCTTGAGTTGGCCTCAGAAGAAGAAAAAAAGAAAACCCAAGGTGAGGGTAGGATTCAACTTGTTAGCTAGGGAATGGGAGGGCAAGAAAACAATCAGGAATGCAATATAAGCCCTGCCCTCTTATCAGAAAAGATTTCCACATAAGGGCCTGTTCTTTTGGAGAGATCATAGTTGATCTTAAGGAAGCCCAAAGATAGTCTAAGCAGCTGGGTGAGGAGACAATATTCTAGGAGAAACTGGAGAAGGAACAGAAAGCATTGCCTTAGTCCTTAGCTGTCCTGGTGTGATACCCTGGGTGGCCTACAGCATAGAGCTTATAGCTGATGTCTTGTTTTCGACCAGGGCATATCAGGTGGCATGTGTTGCGGGGGGGATATAAGAGGTGAGGAAGGGGGTTTAGTTATATTAACAGTTGAGAGGTGAGTTTCCTTGGGGTTAAGTACACGTAAGTTGTTTTTTTCTCCACCTTTCATTCCTTTTTGGAAAGGAGAGGTTTAGTGGGCATTTTCTGTCATTTCCAATGACTTCCCAAAATGCTACAGAATAAAAAGGCAATGCCTTGAAAAGTGTGTGTGTGTGTGTGTGTGTGTGTGTGTGTGTGTGTGTGTGTGTGTGTGTGTGTGTGTGAAGGGAAACCCAGCTCCGGCTTGCTGGAAGCTAGGTATACCGGCCCATGAGGGAAAAGAGCATTTTGACAGCATGAGGCCATTGTCTCAAAATTGGGCTTCTCCTGACAATGTGAAGATATCCCCTGTGAGTGAATCTTTGCATTATGTGGGGCCAGAGATCCCCCATTGCCTTTCTTTCCCAAGAGAAAGCTCCGGGACTTTCTCCCGTGGGCATCACAGAGCTGAGCAGACAAAGCCAGAGTCAATGGGGGTCGGGGAGACAGGGGAGCTTTACTTTTTGAATTTTGAAGTGTGGGAAGGGAGAGGGGAGCCAACATTAGCATCTGAGAGCTCAAGACCAGCTTTGGGATGGAAAGGTTTGCAAGCCACAGAAGGTCTGGGCCTTTCATGAGAAGAGAATCAAATTCTCCAAGTTTATATATCTGCCTTCCCCATTAAGAGCTTCCTCTGGGATTCTTAACCTTTTTTTTTATATCACAGACTCCTTCTCAAAATAATGTTTTCAAATGTGTAAAGTAAAATACATAGTATACAAAGGAAACCAATTCCACTGAAATACAGTTACCAAAATATTTTTTTTAAACAAGTTCATGGGCCCCAAGTCCAGGAGCACTGTTCAAATGACATCTAGACAGGGTCTCAAATAATCTGGCAAAAGGAGGCTATGGCCTTTCCTCCTTTGGCCCCTTTAGCCAGGCTGGTGTTTTGGAATAAAAGAATGAAGTTTCATGTTTATTTTAAGTTTCATAATACTTAAATTCGTAATTCAATTCCATTTACAAGTGGAATTTTTATTTGTGGATGGTCAGCAATTTAGTGTCTTAATTATGGCCCCTCAAACTCCATTTCCACCTTCAGCTGCCTTCCTTTTAATACTCTGATGTCTGGTAATCAAATCCTAGTGGTCTTCTATTGGAGCCATTGAAGCTGTCTCCTCTGCTGAAGCTTGCTCTGATTCATTCAGCCCTCACTGAGCCCCTCTCTCCTCCCAACCCCAACAGTCTTTATAATCCACAACACACTGCTTTACAGTCAGGCTAAAAGCTTAGTCCTATGTTCCTGAATGTAAGCTGTTTAAAGGCAGGGATTCCAAATTCTGCTTCTCTGTATCCCTCTGTATCCTTCCCATTCACTATGCCTAGCACAATGTTTAATAAATACTTGTTGGTTAACATTTGGGTTTTTATTTTGGTAAATGTTTTCTAATTTGGATTCCCCCCACCCCAACTTCCATCCTAAACTGTGCCTCATAGCTCAGTGATCAAAGTTTCATTGAGTTCACCCTCAAAATAGTTCTTCTCTTAGACCCTCCCAGCCTACTCGGACTAGAGCCCACCAATACCAGCTGTGCCTTAACAGAGGGCTCTATCTGTCCATAGGCCTCCTAACCCTAGGAACCTAGAAGGTTGTGACCAAAACTGAAAAATGTTGATCCAAATACTGGGACCTAGTCAGAGAATTAGAATCCTAGATCTGAAAGGGTGAGGAAATGGCTCTGAAATGACTTGCCCAAAGTCACTTATCAAGTTAGCAATAGAGCTAGGACTCTAGGTCACCTGATTCTGAATCCAGTTTTCATTCCATTATACTGTACTGTTCAGATTGTTTGTAATGAATGAACTGCTCAGAATGCATCCCAGGAATGAACTTGGTTTGGTAAGATGAATTGAACTGGGGAGAACAAGTTGGAGAGACAAGAGAAGAAGGCAGTCATCTCCAGTCTGACCAAGGTCTTGTCTTTTCTCCATGAACCCATTTCCATAGCCGAAGTTAAGGCTTCTGCCTCCCTCCACCCCCTCTGCACAACTCAGCAATCATTTCCCTAAATGTTAGCACTGATGGGACTCAGTAAACTCTTGGATATTTACCCTTACTAAGATCAATTTTTCTAGACCATTTTTTAAAGAGTTACTTGCTATCCCTGGTTTCACAGCTGTGGCCCCAAGGGACTATCCCCTCTGACATACTGCCCTCTCTTTAGCTTGTTCCCAGGTTCAATCCCTAGCCCTATGAGAACAGGTTCCCCTCTAAGAGCTTAAGGAGGTGTCTGTTTTCCCTTCTAAGTGAAGAATGCTGGGGAGTGAGCTGGGGGACAGCAGAGCTGTTCTGCAGATGAAACCTGCCTTACTGAAAGGATGAAGGTGTTGCTTTTGCCTGGGACACAAGGTAAGGGGAAGAACTAACAGGAAGTTGTTTCTCTCCAAACCTCCCCTCCCTGTGGCCCCCATCCCTGGACACAAATGGGTCTCCATGAGTTTCTAGGGCTGTTCAATGCCATCTGCTTTTGTGTTTATATTTGCTGGATGCCCTGTGTCAGCCAGAGATCAGGAAGATGCTGAATTTTCAGAAGTCCTCAGTGCTGCTGCCTCCGTGTTCCAGGGTGGCCCGATCCCCACATGACCACCATGTGCTTGCCAGCCCCAGACCATTAAGAGAGGACTCCAAAATGCTCTCATGTGCAGTCAGTTCCCAGGAAGGGAGGCTGAATGAACTATCCAAATCAGTGCCATTGTGTAATTAAGTCTATGAGCCCTCGAAGACATCATCTCTGGCACAGGAACCGTGCATGAGCCTGGTGAACACTGCCAGGAACCATGCTCCCAATGGACTTCAGTTCTGGGATCTGGCAGCCTACAGAGGTAGAGAGCACATCTGGGCTCCAGAGCCGTGCAATGCAGAGAGGAAGAAAGAGTTGAGTACAGATGGGTAGATTCAACCTAGGTTGAGTAGCCTGGGCATCTGGCAGGAAGGGATTTGGGCAAAGGATCTGCCCCTCCTCTAACCTCACTCACTCATTCATTCATTCAACAAATATTTATTGAGCGCCTACTATGTGCAAGGCACTTCAAACCGGCCCCAGAAAAAAGGCAGGCTGACAACACAGAGCAGCTCAGCTCAGCCCCAAGGCCCACAGCTGCCATTTTGTTTTGAGCTTCAAAAAGGGAGGGGAGGGATCTATCTACACACAAGTTCTGCCCATGGGCAATTGACCTTGCCTTTCCTTCCCCCACTTCCAATGGCCATGGTTCCTGCCATGTGGCTCTGCTGTCTGCAGACATCAGCACAGTTGCTTTTATTGCCACAGCTAGTCCAGTCCACTGTCCAGTCCACACCTATTCTTGCTGCACTGACCATCCACATCCTGGCATCTCTGTCTTCACTGTGGTTGCTTCCCACCCCACCACAACCCTCCCTCCCTCCCCCATGTCCCCACCCTCCCTTCCCCACCATCAGCCCAGATTTGGGCCTTTCTGGTGCTACATGCAGCGGGCACAGCCACACTTGATGGCCTTTTCCACCTCCTCCACAAATGAGGAACCATCGCTGCACTCAAAGGTGAATCTCCTCCGTTTCATCCGCAGCCCTGTGCAGCAGCCCTGGCCCAGGCAGGAGCCCCGACACTCGACCCAGGACAGCGGGCGGGTGGTCTGGCAGATGGCATAGCCCCTCTGGACCTGATGAAAATCCCGAACAGGGTCCCCCTGGCACTCGGACTCTGAGTGAGACACCAAGAGAAAGGCACAGGGTCACATGCCTTCTTTAGAGTGGTTTGTGGTGGTGGGCAATAGGAGATTAGCTTATAAGGTGTCCTTGTAACCAGCTTCCTGTGGCTTGTGGGTTCTCCTTTCCCTAATTCCTTCCTCCCTCTGAAAGTCTTTTGAGTCTTAGAATCACAGATTTTTTAACTGGAAATGACCTCAGAGGTGATTTCATCCAGCCTCCTGGTTTTATGGATGAAGAAATTGAGGCCTAGAGAGTGTAAGCAACCTATCCAGACATACACAAGAAGGAAGAGCTAGGAATCAAAACCACCTCTTCTCGCTAAAAGCCATCCTCTTCCCACTGTACCGCAGTGACTAAAAAGGACAGTGGGAGTCAGAGAGAGGGTTTTCAAATGGAAGGGCCCTCTGAAGTCATCAAATTCAACCTCTTAATGTTCATACAAGAGGAGGTCAAAGGCCTGGAAGGTAAGTGATTTACCCAAGATCACACAAGCATCAAGCAGCAGAGCTGAGATTAAAGCCCAGGTCCTTTACTCCAAATCCAGCATTCATCTTATTGCCCTAATTCTATCCAAGCCACCTCCTCACCTCCATTCCCCACCCCCACCCCACCCCCCAATTCCTTATCTCAGCAGTAGCCAGGGGAAGGAATAGAATCCATGCCTTTAAAAACCTGGACTTCCCTTTGCTATACCCCACTTCCAGGCACAGGGAAGAGATGGGGGATAGGAAAAGGCCTTTTTTTTTTTTTACCAGGATGCTCTAGGCTAGGAGTATTCCCTGGAGAAGAGGAGATACCATGCAGACTTGGAGGGAGGCGCCATTCTTCTGGTTGCACTGAGGGTGAGTGGAGGAGCATTTCATTTCAGAAGGCCACAGGAAGGCTCTGGCTCCTCACTAGATATGAGGCAGCCAGGAGGCATAGCCAGGTCAGGGAACCAGTAAAAATGCTGTGAGGCAATTCCCTCATTGAAGAAATTTAGGGATTGGTACCCAGAAGGGAGGGAAAAGAGAGGGGATACTGGCTTAGGAGAAAAAGGCAGAGTCAAGGAAATAAAGCAGTGAACTGAGGAGCAAGGGTTTTCAGGGAAAGGGTGCATTAGGATGGGGGCCCCTGACCTTGCTCACACAGCTCCCCAGCAAAGCCACCGTCACACACACAGTGCGCGGCCCCCTCCGTGGAAATCTGGCAGTGCCCATGTAGACAATGAAGGTTCTCACAGGGATCGGGCGGCTCCCCCGGCTGGTTGCACAGAGCTCCTTTGTACCCATCCTGGCATTGGCAGCTATAGGACAAAGCATCCAGGGGCACGCAGGTCCCATGTCCACACCTAGAAAGGATAGAGTAGAAGACCCTGTCTAAACTGGTAGAATGAAACAGGTGGGAGCTCTGTCTTCAGGAGGCAAACACTATAGGTTGCTGCCCCAATTCTATCCACATCACATTCTCAGAGCTGCCCCCCCTCACTCCTCATCCCAACAGTAGCTGAGTTCTGACAGCAGCCAACAGAAAGAGAGGATCCATGTTTTTCAAAATCTGGACTACCCTTTGCTATACCCCACTTCCAAGAAAAAGGACCTTTTTACTAGGAGGATCTAGGCTTCCCTAGAGAAGACCCCATGTAGTCGATCCCTCTTGCTAGGTCCTAGGGAATGGAGGCTATGAGGGGCATGGGCAAATGTTCTCTTGGGGCTTGACAAGGATGGAGAAGGGACCTTTTTATCACAAGGCTCTAGACTGGAAGTATTACCTGGAACATGTTTTTCTTCAGCATCTTTCTTCCCCTGTGCCCGCCTTCTATGTTTCCTTCTTACCCCTTTTCTATTGCTTTTCTCCTGGGCTAGCATGTCAGCAGGCAGAGGCCAACTTTCTCACACAAGGAAGGAGAGGAGGTCCGCAGGGATGCACTCACTTGTGCCCCTGGCAGGGGTTGCTGAGCTGCTGGTCGCAGTGGGGACCTCCCCAGCCTGGCTCGCAGTGGCAGACGGGCCCTTGAGCAGCATTGGGCTGGCAGATGCCATGGAGACAATACAGCTTACGGCAGGGCTCGCAGCCAGGCACCACACCTGGCTTCATCTGGGTCTTGGTGAAGTCTTGCAGTTCATTGTTGATGTACAGGTTGCGTATGCAGCCGTGGAAGCTGGTACCATTGAGGATCTGCCACAGCCGGAAGGCAGCTGAGTTCACATCAACAGGCATCCCTACAGCCGGGAGCAGAGCTTGCCTGAGCCCTAGGAGAAGCCCTGGAGTGGGCACTGTCTGGGGTATGTCCAGGGGAGGGACTTTATTAGAGACATCAAGTTTTCATCTCCTCCCATTCCACCAGTAGTTCTCATCCTGCTCTTTTCCCCTTTCTGGCTAGGCCCTTGTCTACCCCGAACATGTAGGTACGTCCCCACACCCGTTAGGTGGAAGGTGTGGGCCTCTCTTCCTGGCCTCCCTCAAGGCTGTCACTGGCCAAGAGAGAGAAGGAAGGCTTAGGAGGATGTGGTCCCAGGACCCTAGGCTGAGAGATCCCTCTCTTTGGTGATGCCTGCTTTGCCCTTCACAGTCTCCCCACACATGCATCAGCAACTAAAACTTGTGCCAAGACACCCTTTACTCTAGCCCTCTCCTTTCAACTTTTTGTTTATGCCAATACTGGAGTAAGCTTTTGTTCCAGAGCCCCAAGGCAGAGGGAGAAGAAGACCTTTGTGACCTAAGCCTCTGCCCCAGCCCCTCATTCCCTGTACCCAAAGGCAAGGTTAGTTTTATATTCAGATCTGCAGTTCTGAGATAGAATAGGTAGGAGAGGGGAGTATCATGGGCAGGCTTTAGCTAACGCCCAATCTACAGGAATTTAGAGAGGCTAAATCTTGGTCTTAAATGAATCCACACTAGAAAGGGCTTAGGTCATAGACTTCTATGTAAGACCAGATCCCAACCTCCAAATCATTTTAGAACTGATCCACTCCCTGGGAACCTCCAGACTAGGGAATAGGTAAGGCCATAAACAGGGTCCTGGGGCTTCTAGGGATCACAGTGACCATGCCAGAGCTTTCTGTAACCTAAAATGAATGGGGAGGTCCTGTCAATAAGGCCTGGTGAAGCTCTGCTCCTTCCTTGGGGCCTCACCTCCCACATAGAGCGGGGCCTCACTGTTGAGGGTGTAGTGTTTGCCAAAGTTGTCCATGGTCATGGGGCTGCCACCATCAATGGAGAGATTCACCATCTGGTCAAAGGTGACAAGTTCGACTGTGTGGAACTGTCCATCATTGATGGTCTCGGCGCTAGAAGGAGACAAGGTAGCATCCCCCCCGCTGTGGGTCAGGGGCTTCGGTCACAGACCATCCTTGCCACAGGAGAACATGAGCATCGGTTTCTGCAGAGATGTGGTGCTACTATGGCAGCAGCATAAATCCTTGTTCTCATGAGGATCTCAAAGTACCTTATAGACAAATAGCCTCACAAGAAAAGGACAGTAGAGTTTCAAAGTAACTCAGTGACAGACTTCTCATCCACCCTCCTTAGGGCTCTCTTGGGAAGTCATATCAAGGATGTCCCTGTCTTGCAGAAACTTCCTGACCCTTCCCCTTGCCACACATGCTCTGCCCAGAGCCCTGACCAAGGTGAAGGACCCTCAGAGCCACCTTTATGAAGCAGACCCTGAACTGGAAGGTTGAAAACAAGGTAGTGGCAGGGGCTCTGGTTCATGGACCTCCACGAATTCATCTCCTCTACTAAGAATGGCAATTATAATTGTGGAGACCAAGTAGCAGATACCCCACCCCGGCCCCAAAGGGTAAGCAGCTAGGGCAAAGGAGGAGCTACCTGTAGATGGCAGAGCTGGGGTAACTGCCTGGGTCATAGCTGACCCGCACATGCCCTTGGTACAGCTCTACAGCAATGTGGTCATTGTCTCCATTATACAACAAGATTCCATTGTCTTCCGCTGTGGCAACCTGTGGGGCAGGGGGGAAGAACATGCCTGTGCCAGCTGCATGTGGGAAGTAGGTAGGAGTGGGAACACTTGGGTCCCTTGTCAAGCAGTATCCTCAGAAATACAAAGTGCTTAGGACCACTCCCCACCAGATAAGGGCTTTCTTCTTCATGCATCACCCAAGCCTCCTCCCCCATGCCCAGGCCACTCATTTCATTGTACCTGTAGTGTGATGTTGGCCCGGGGCCAGTTTTGCAAGTCAGTGAACTGTAGGTATGTGTCTCTGTCCACAAAGTTGACACTTAGAAGCTTCTCACACTCAGGGCCACCAAAGCCTGGCAGACACTGACATACAGGCCTGTTACCCAGGTCCACACAATTGGCACCATTCTGGCATTCAGCTCCCTCACAAGAGCTCAGTGGCAGTAGGGGCTGGGAGGCCATCTCACATAGTTGCCCACTGGGACAAAAAGAGAAAGGAAGAGAAAAACCAGGTCGGAAACAGGCACAAGGCCTATCCTGTTTCATCCTGTAACACTTCTCCTAGTATACATTCATTACTAGTCACCTGAGACCTGTCCCTATTTTCAATTAAATTCAATTAAGTATTTAGTAAATGTCCAGCCCCTGGGACCTACACAGTCCTCGTCCAGCAGAGCTCATTCTATTAACCACCATGTTTACTGTGTCCCTTGGAATTTCTAATTCTGTTGTTTGTTAGGTTTAAAATTATTACAAACAAATATACATACAAAAAGAGTTCATGATCTTACATGAAACTTTTAAGAAGTCAGAGCTAAAAAGAATTAAGGGACAAGGAAAGAAAAAAGCATTTGTTCTGTGTCTGCCATAAAGATACTTGTAGACTATGTTCCCACATCTTAAACAAAGAAATTCTTTGAAGAACTTGAGAAGACCTTCCAAATTAAACCAACAGATATTTTAATACTTTATGAGCCAAGAGTAGTGAAAAACATGTTGGAAAATATGGCCCAGGAGCAAGAAACAAAAGAGGCTAAAGGCTTGTAGATTCTATAAAGGCCTTTTTCTACATACCATGAATATTTTCTCCCTAGAATAGAGTTGGAAGTTACATGTTACATTAAGAACCAAATGACATTGCAAAAAGTGAAAACATTTATGTTTTAACAGACAGGAAATTAGTTGATTACTAGCATGGAAGTAATTTCCAAGTCGGCTATTGGTGCTCAGTCAAACCAATGACTTGTCAAAGCAAAGACCAAAACAAACACAAGTTAGAAGAACCACAAGAAGGTATGGTGTTCAGCTGAGACACCTTTAATCTGATCAATCTAAGCAGGCTTTGACACCAAAAAATGGAAAATGGATCAAAAGAACAGACATACAGACTCGCAATTTCCTGAGGAAGTTTGCTGTAAATCAGCCACAAAAAGAAACCATCTTAGCCACAGATACATGACTTCTCTGCAGAGCGGAGAAAGAATTATGGCAGCTAAGGGCACAACTGGTTCGAAATATAAATTTGTTTGTAAAATCCGAAGAAGAAAGGCAGTGGAAGATAATGACCTTATGAAACAGTAAGAAACAATTTCACAGAAAGCTTGGTGAGATTAAGTTAAATTATCTCAAGAGTACTTATGGATGAAACTCGAAGGGGGAGGGGAGGGAGAGACAAAACAATGGAAACTCCAAGAGATTTCTAAAACAAACTCTTTACTCCATCAGTGACAGTGGAATCATCCCACTTGGACTCAACATCACAGTCCCAGGGTACTGCATGAGGAAGCAGAAATTGTCCTGAAGAGAATGACATTGGGAACAGTAGCTGGACTACAGAAAGGAGATCTGTGCTTGAACTGATACAGTTTCGAGGACAACGAAGGACTGATTTTCAAGTTATCAGAAAGAGAAGACAATATAAGATGCTTGGGGAAAATCTGAGATTTTATTACTCAAAGAAGTCAACTGAGAAAAAAATGACTAACTACTTACCTATATGCCTATTTTCCCAGCTACTCAAAATCTAAAAAGGAATAATCTACACATGGATTGAAGACGTCCTTGTGAAAGGTATGAGAGGAGAGCAGGTAGGCTTTCACAAATCATTCAACAGCAGAAACATCTTTGCAATCAGACCATTGACCAAGAGATACTGTAGACAATATAGGATTCCACTGTATTTACCATCTGTTGACTATTGTTAAAAGCATTTGATTTGGTAGAACAAAATGCTACTTCGAAAGATCCCTTATATCAGATTGTCACCCATATATATGATAGAATCATACAAAATTCCTTGAAAGATGTAACAGAAGAAATCATTTTGTTCAGAGACCTGACTATTAATAACGATCAAGGCATGAACAGTGAGACATAGCTTTTCCACAGTTCTTTGCAACCACCACGAAGGAAAGTCCAAGCTTTTCTTTGGTTGGTGAGGTCTTCCAAACGTTCCTGTTCGCAGATTACATTGTACTAATTGCCTCAATCCTCAGAACATTTCATATCCTCCTAAATTAGAGATACATAATTACTCAAGAGTCTAGACTAAGTATCTATACAGGAAAAGCCAAGTGGATAAAGAATGCCTACTGTCTAGACTACAATATACAGTAGGATAGACAAACCATAGAAATTGTCTTTCAATAGATTTGTTTTGAACATAAATTGTAACTAGATAATAAGCTAGGCCTGAGCCCAAATGAAAAGGAGGAGAGCCAGCTGTATTACATTTGGTAAAATACACAGTGTTTTTAATAAGCAAGCTTCTCCCTGAAACAAAGACGTATTGCAAACATCACTACCCTTCAGTAAATACTGTCAGACCACAAATAGTGAAATACCACAGTCTTCAAAGTTGCTGGTCACCTGAAAGGCAAAGGAGAGGGGTGTGATAGAGGTGGATGGGCTATTACATGTTACCAAGTAATTACACGGGATAAGTTACTTAAAGGATATCATCAAAGGGTAGCCTATGTGCTTCCTTAGATGTAGAGGGAGCATCTAGCATTTTGGGTGAACCCCTTAGAATCACAAGGATTTACAGAAGGGAATGGGAGTAAGACATAGGGAGTTTTCCTTTGGTGACACTGGAAGGAGTACCCACATTAACAAAACCACAGATATATCCCGGTAGTGTTGTTCTGAAGATGCATTGCAGAAGCAAGCTGCATATTTTGATTTGGGAGTCATGTGCACAGAAATGGTCGTTGAACCCATGGGAGCAGATAAGCTTACCGAGGGACACAGTATAGAGAGAAAAGAGCAGACAGTCCAGAGTGGAACCTTGAGGGATACCCACACTTACGAGACAGGACACAGATGATACTAAATCAAAGAAGCCTAAAAAGGGATGGTCAGATGGACAGAAGAACCAGAAGAGCGCCATGACGCCAGGACCAAAGGGGGATGAAGAGGCATCGTCAGTCATGTCAAACTTTGCAGAAATGTCAAGGAAGATGACTGAGAAGAGGCCATGGGAAGCCAACGGGTGCTCATTGATTGGGGATTGACTAAAAAAACAACAACTGGCATCTGAAGGTGTAATGGTTATGAGCAAATCAGGAAAAGGTAAGATTTGTACAAATTGAGAGTAAAACAAGTAAAACCAAAGAATAATATTACAATGATTCTGAGGGGAATTACTCAGACAAACTATGGCACATCTTGTCATGTTAGATTTCCATACTGGGTATTTCAGTATAATTGTTTTTTTGTTGTTGCAACAATAGATTCACAGAGGGAAGAAGAATGATTTTGTATAAAGACAGAAGATATCAATAGTTGTTTTGTCACTTAGGCATGCCCTACTTTTCATAACGCCATTTGGGGTTTTCTTGGCAAAGATAATGGAGTGGTTTTGCCATTTCCTTCACCAGTTCACTGTACACATAAGAAAACTGAAGCAAATAGGGTTAAGTGACTTGGCCAGGGTCACACAGCTAGTAAATGTCTGAGGCCTCATCTGAACTTAGGACCTGCTGACTCCATGGCCAGCACTCTACCCATTGCACTACCTCAATGCCCTAATGATATCAATAAAACTGTCTTAATAAACCTTTAAGAAGAGAGGATTGAATTTAGAGGTTTAGAGATCATTGATCACCTTTGAGAAAGCAGTTTCATTGGAGTGGGGGGGTCAGAAACCAAATGGCAAAGTTGCCGAGGAGCTAGTGGGTATTGGGAAAGTAAAGACAGGAAGTAGACAACCCTTTCTAGGAGCTAGGCCATGTTGGGGAGAAGGGAAAAGATGATAGCCTGAGGTAAATGACAGGGTCAAATAGAGACAGAGGAGAAACTGAGCATGTATAATGGGCAATGGGAAAAGAGACTTTAAGTAGGCAAAGATTAAAAATGCAAGTGGAGAGTTGAGGGAGAGGAAGAAAAGAACAATCAGTAAGATAAATTCCCAAAAGGGAAGGGAGGATAGTTTCCATTTAAAGAACACTTACAATCTTACAAAGCCCTTTATAAACATTATCTCATTTGAGCCCAAAAAAGCTCTGGCAGGTAAGTATTGTATTACTCAAGAGACAAGGATAGTGCAGTTGAACTGGCTTACCAAGGAGTCAAGATGGGGATGGAGAAGAATGAAGCTAGTGCAGAAGTGATAGCCTAGGAAAGAACTGAAGTATGGAAATATGAGGTCATGGGAAGGACCTAGAACAGACTTTGGGGTTGTAAGGCCAGAGGAAAAGGTGGAATGACCATATATTTTGAGGAAGCTGAAAATGAAGAAGTTGAGGTATTTGAGGGAGTGATCGTTAATGTATGTTGAAGTCCCTACTATGAGGGCAGGCACTGAAGAGGAAAGACTGTGGGTCAGGCACTAAACTCATTGAGAAAAGAATAGGGGAAGGTGTCTGGAGCGACCAGTTTTGCCTGGGTGGTGGATATGGATTAAGTGAACCTCAAAGGAGGAGAGGTTACTGAGTGACGGGGGTAGAGGGGGGCCTGGAGGTGGCAATGGGGACTGAGAAGCTTCTTAAATCCTCCACCTCAACCTGCAAGTCAGGGAGAATGACTGAAGTTGTAGCCAACATTGGAAAGGAAGGCCAAGGGGGGAGGCCACGAGGGAGCCAGTTCTCAGTGAGAGACAAAACATGTACTGAAGGAGTAGATGAGGAAAGATTGAAGAGGAAAGCAGACATTCTGGACAGCACAGTGGGAAGGGTTAGTAGTTTGAGAGTAGGCCATGGCGCCCAGGATGGGGGTAGGAAGGTTTAAGGAGAATGGGAATAAGGGAGTGGGCAGTGGGAGGTGGAGAGCAGAGGTCCTCCTCTGTGGACAGCTGAGGTTCAGAAGTGACCGACTCCAATCCTTTCAGCACCCTGCTGCCCAAATGATATTCCTAAATCCCAGATCTGTGTCACTGCTCAGGACCCTCCAGTGGCCCTCTGTTATCCCTCAGATAAAGCACACACTTGGGGCAGCTACGTGGCCGCTCTAGTGAATACAGCATGGGCCCTGGAGTCAGAAGGACCTGAGTTCAAATGTGGCCTCAGAGACTTAACACAAAACCATCCATGTGACCTTGGGCAAGTCACTTAATCCCAATTGCCCCTCCAAAAAAAAAAAAAAAAGAAACACACACTCCTCTTTTTTGTTTACAGCCCATCACCACCCAATCCAACTCATTTTTCTAGCCAGCCTCTTCCATCACTCTGCTTCACACACTCTACTATCCTTACAAACGGACTGACCCTGCTGTTCCTCACACACAGTATTCCATCCCCTGTCTCCATGCCTTTGCAGAGGTTGTCCTCTATACCCAGAATGTACTCCTAGCCCAGGTGAAGGTGAGCTCAACTTCTCCAGGCTTTTTAATGAGTATAAAATGTTTCTTTTTCACATCAAATACAGTAACCAAGGAAACAAAATGCCTCACACACACTCTGTCATGAACACAAAGCTGATTTTTCTCCCTTAACAGTGAGCATGAGGAGCCCTCACATGCGTGGCTCCTCATCATGGCAGATCAAGAGCTGTTCTCGGGGCTGGGGAGGCTGTAGTTCAGTCCTCCCTCTGAGAGACTGCCTATGGGATCCCTGGTGCTCGAATGCAGGTCTCATTGTGCACTGGAAAGAGACGCTCACTGCCAATTAAGTCACAGGCCAGCAGAAAGAAAAGAGGGCAGGGTGTGAAAGTTAGTGCCTGTAAGAACAGAGGACTGTCTCTTCACATTTCTTATGGGACTTCTGCTATACCTGTTCTTGAACTTATACTTTCCTGTGTCTCATGCTACTTGTATCCATACAATTTCCCACTTGAAAATGGAAGTACCACCAAAAAAAAAAAAACAAATGGTAAGATAGAACAGCACTTCCATCATTTCTGGAATGGACTATTTTGGAACAGGTTCAAATCCCACCTTGGACAAGGAATTTAATCCTTCTGGGCCTCAGTTTCCTCATTTGTAAAGTGTAAAACAAATTTGTAAAGTTCCTGCCAGCTCTCAATTTAAAATCGTAGGGTCATCGTCAATAATGCAAATACTCCATTGGGGATCTAATACCCGAATGTGTTATATGAGGAAGCAGAAAGGGGAAATTGAATCTGGAAGAGCAAATGGACTTAAGCATAGAGAAGTCTGTGCTGGAGGGGATCGTTTTAAAGGGACTCAGAGATAAGCTTTTAAGATATGTCAAGGCAGAAAAAACTCTCAAAGAATTGAAAAAAATCACAGGCAATACTACTTTTTAAAAAAATACTTTTTTGCAAAACGGATAATTTCGATTACATTAAATTGAAAAGTTTCTGTACAAATAAAGCCAATATAACCAAGATTAAGAGGGAAGTGGAAAATTGGGAAAGAATTTTTACAACCAGTGTCTCTGATAAAGGCCTCATTTCTAAAATATACAAAGAACTGAGTCAAATCTATAAGAATACAAGCCAGTCCCCAATTGATAAATGGTCAAAGGATGTGAACAGGCAGTTCTCAGAAGATAAAATTAAAGATATCTATAAGCATATGAAAAAATGCTTTAAATCTCTATTGATTAGAGAAATGCAAATCAAAACAACTCTGGGGTACTGCATTTCACCGGCCAGATTGGCTAAGATGACAAAACAGGAAAATGATAAATGCTGGGGAGGATGTGCAAAAATTGGAACACTAATGCATTGTTGGTGGAGTTGTGAACTGATTCAACTATTCCAGAGAGCAATCTGGAACTATGCCCAAAGAGCTATAAATAAGTGCATAACCTTTGACCCAGCAATACCATTTCTAGGGTTATATCCCAAAGAGATCAGAGAAGTGGGAAGAGGACCTATATGTACAAAAATATTTATAGCTACTCTTTTTGTGGTGGCAAAGAATTGGAAATCAAGGAGATGCCCATCAATTGGGGAATGGCCAGACAAGTTGTGGTATATGAATATAATAGAATACTACTGTGCTATAAGAAATGAGGAGCAGATGGACTTCATAATAACTTGGAGAGACTTATATAAACTGATGCTGAGTGAGGAGAGCAGAACCAGGAAAAGTCTGTACATAATCACAGACACAACGTGTGTGTGGTGACTGACTTCAATAGACTGGGCTCCTCTCAGCAATGTAAGGTTGTAAAACAACTCCAAAAGATTCATGATTGAAAGAGATATCCACATCCAGAGAAAGAGCTGCAGAGTCTGAACGCAGATGGAAACAAACTACTTGCTCTGTTTCTTTTTCTTATTTTATTTTGTTTCCTCTTTCCCACTGATCATTCCATTGGTTATAATCCTCCTTTATAGCCTAATGATTAATGTGAAGGTATTTCTAGATCCTATATTTGAGTGTATGCCATTATGATGGGGTTGGGGGGAGGAGAAGGAGGGGAAGAAAATTTGAAGCTCAAGGGACTGTGGAACTGAATGTTGTAAACTAAAAGTAAAACAAATTAATTTTTTAAAAAAATTACTTTTTCAAAAAACTGAAAAGACATGAGCAGTTTGCCTATCTTCTCATCTCTATGTAGTCTTTTCTTTCTTTCTTTCTTTCTTTCTTTCTTTCTTTCTTTCTTTCTTTCTTTCTTTCTTTCTTTCTTTTTTTTAGGCAACTGGGTTTAAGTGACTTGCCTTGAGTCACACAGCTAGTAAGTGTCAAGTGTCTGAGGTTGGATTTGAACTCAGGTCCTCCTGACTCCAGGGTCTGGTATTCTAACCACTGTGCCACCTACCTGCTCCTTCTATATAGTCTTTTGAGGTTGGTCTGTGCACACATCAAGGATATTTTTGATGGAAATATGAGAAGAACACAGGCAGATTTTAAAAATAACTTTTAGAGCATGACACAACCACACAATCACATGGTTGAGAAGGTAAAAAATTCAAGATCCTACTGTGTTCATTGCTTATTGACTAACAAAAAGCATTTAACTCAGAGGCGCAAGACACAGACTTAAACCTTTCATCAGGATATCTTCATAGATTTGTTAAGGTCATACAAGATACCTTGATGGATGTAAACAAAGGGAAAATGTTGGGACATAGAAGACAATAAACATTTATTTAGCACCTACTGCACGCCAGGCACTAGGCTAAGCACTTGACCAATATTATCTCATTTAACCCTCAGCCCTGTGAGATTGGTGCTGGTCTGTTATTATCTCCATTCTACAGTTGAGGAAACTGAGGCAAACAGCAGTTAAGTGACTTGCCCAGGTTCATACAGATACTTTCTGAGGCTGGATTTGACCTCAAGTCTTCCTGACTTCAGGCCCAGCGTTTTATCTACCGCACCTAATATCGAGCGCTATCAAGAGAGGTATGAAACAGGAAGGCAGATTCTCACCAAATACTCCACTCATTTCACCCCTGAAAGATTCTAAATGGAAGAGACATTTGATCCTCCTAGTGAGGTCCTCCACATAGTCCTGGTTGTAGATAACATTGCATTGATTATATCATGCCCCCAAACACCAGAAGGTCTCTTCCAGGAGATTCATAACTACTCCAAAGAGACCGGCCTAGCAGTTCCCACAGAAAAAATCCAAAGAGAGCAAAAATACCCATTGTACAGATAATGATGTGCTATGGCATGGGCATTCCATCTTGGACAGACACCCTAGACCAACGATGAGCCATGTGGGCCCAGAGACAAACAGGAACAAGGCAACAGGCCGGACTTCATTTGAAAGATGGATGAGGCAGTATTTTCAGTGATCCCAAGCTGCCTATCTTTTTAATACCAAATTTCTCTCATTATGCTATTCAGCCTTAAATCACAGATCCCCATAATCTCAGGAGAATCAAAATTGTGGGTGACCCAAGGACAGTGGGAAAATGAATGATGTCTATGAATAGGCTGCAGCAGATGACCAAAATTGACTTTAATGTAAAAATGTTAAAGAAATGCAGAATAGCTGACTGATACAGCAAAAGTGAGGGATAAATGAAGGATAGTTAAATAATACACGCCCATGCTCCTCCCTAAGAGAAAGGCCCTTAGCACACCTGGAAGATCCTCTCTGGGGGTCTTGGGGGGAGGAGATACACAAGAAATGCATAAGATGAAGAAGAATGGTTGACTGGAAGTCTAAGCCAGTGGAGGAAGTAGCTACATCAATGCAGTGACTGATCCATCAAAGTGTGAAAAAGAGTTGCTTTCCCTTGATTGGATGACAGGCTTGCAAAAGCAGAAGCTGTGCCACACCTATCCTCATATCTCCAATGCCTGGCTGTAGTGAGCACTTGTTTAATTGAACCAAATCACAGAACTGAAGGATTTCTCTAGTTCTCATGCTGTCTCCTTGCCTGGGAAGAAGCTGGGACATCCCAGACAAAAAGAAGGCCCTGTTTCTTGGATGCCAGAAAATCACCAGGCTTAGTGCGGTGCCTTCAGCAGAGGAGAAAACATTAGGATTCGGGATTATGGACTTCCTTTATTGCCCCTTCCTCAGGCTCCGGCTCAGACACTCTGAGCATAGGTGGGACCTCTGGGTCCCTGATTCTTACCTGTATCCTTCTTCACAAAGGCAAGAGTAACCATTCACTTCGTCTACACATCGGGCGCCATGCTGGCATTGATGGTGTGTGCAGTCATTGTAGTTTAAGCTGCAGTTGTCACCCACGTAGCCCGGGGCACATTCACATCTGGGCAGAAGGGAAACTCCAGATTTACTCTCTCCATAGCCAAGACCATCTCGATCACCACCATTATCATCACTGGTGTTTATATAGCACTTTAAGGTTTGCAAAGTGCTTTCTAAATATTCTCTCATTTGATCCTTATAACAATGCTGTAAGGTAAGTGCTATCATTATCTCCATTTTACAGAAGAGGAAACTGAGGCTGAACCTCAAATAATAAGTATTTGGGGCAGGATTACAGCTTAATTTATTATTCAATTCCATTTAGAGAGATTTCTAGGATGGGAACTAAACCTGTGATCTAATCGATTCTGCTAAAGTAGGTCAGCAACTACCCTGCGACAAAGTCAGTCAACAACCCTTTATGAAGTACTTACTATGTATCAGGAAATGATACAAAGAGATACAAAGAATAAGCACCCCCCTTTCCGTCCTCAGTCCCTGCCCCTCAAGGATGGGACATTTTAATGGAATGTTCTTATAAACTTAGATAATTGCCCAGAGCAGAGGTGTCAAAAACTAAGGGCAGAACCAGATTAAAAATGTAATTGGGAAATATTTAATAACATAAATAAAAATACAATAAAACATAGTTAAGATTACACTTAAAGACTAAATCAAAATGCAGCCAAGGGGAATCCTTACTTACAGTTTGCTATTTGAGTTTGACACCACTGGCCCAAGGCCCCAGGGGCTTGGTGGGCTTGCCCAGGGTCACACAATCAACACATGGTGGAGGAACCAGAACCCAGGTCTTCCTGGCTCCAAGCCCATCTCTCTATCCAACATGTCATCTCTCTATCCAGCTGTCTTTTGTTAGGAACCTTTTTTTTTCTCAAACTGAGCTAAAATCCCTAAAATTTCCGCTCCTAGTTCCTCCTCCATGGGGTCTCCCCTTTCTACAAAATAACCAAGGGAAAAGTATTATCTAATCTGAATTCAAAGTTACCTCAGAGACCATCTCCTCCAATCCATGCCTAAACAATAATCCCCTCTAACATACCCAATTAGTGGTCATCCAGTTTTTGCTTGAAGAACTCCCTCCCTCCAGAGGCAGCCCAACTGTTTGATTTTTGGATGACCTTTACTGTCTAGGTATCAAGCCTAAATGTGTCTCTTTGTTCCTTCTTCCTAGTCCCTACCCTCTGAGGTCAAGCAGAGAAGAAATAAACATTTATTAAGTACCTACTCTGTACCAGGCCCTAGGCCAAATATTTTACAAATATCTCATTTGATCCTCACAACAACCCTGTGAGGTAGGCAGTATTATGATCCCCAGTTTACAGTTGAGGAAACTGAGACAGAGATTAAGTGACTTGCCTAAGGATACAGCTACTAAGTAACTTAGGCTGTATTTGAACTCAAGTCTTCCTGAATCCAGGCCCAGTGCCCAATCTACTAAACTACCCTACCTAGCTGCTTCTACAGAAAAAGTATCATCTCTCTTATGCAACAACCCTTCAAATAGCTAAAGATAGCTATCATGGGCACCCTAACTCTTCTCCAGACTAAACATTCCCAGTTCCTTTGACCAGTCCTTATATGACCTCAAGGCCCTCTAACATCCTGGGTGCCATCCTTCAGATACTTTCCAGCTTACAAAAATGTGGTTTTTAAAGCAAATGTCATTAGCAGATATATGGTAGAGGGAATAATTTTTTTTCAGGCATAGGTTGAACTAGGCCACTGCTCAGGTCAACTTTAAAATTCTGTGATTCTGTTATCTGTTATCCTGATTAGCAACTGATGTGATATATGGACTTGGCAACCAAGGCAGAACCAAGTAGCCCAGGAAGAGGAGGGGCCACATTTAAGGAAAGGGAGGTAACCCATGGATTGGGAAACACTTACTTGGGCCCCTCGGGGGTACCAACACACTTGGAACCATGTTGACATGGGTTTAAGTCTGGAGAACAGAAGTCCACCAGCTGCTCACAGATCCTTCCTACAGAGAAAGAGACAAGACAGGGTGTCAACTTTACAGTCCCTATTAATTAGGGGCTTCCCTGGCCCAAACTAAATCACAGGGCCATAGCTACAGAGCTGGGAGAGACCCCAGAGGCCATCTAATCCAATCCCTTCATGTTATAGACAAGAGAAATCAGGCACAGAGGGGATATGTGACTTGCTGAAGGTCACAGAGGTAGAAAGTGGCAGGACTGGAATCTGAACCCAGATTGTGACTCCAAATCTAATATTCTTTTCACTACACCACTCTGCCTCCCCTGTAAGGAAGCAGGGCTGCTTCAGGCCACAGCCAGTCCCTTGCTATTGTTGGATGGTAAGGAGAGGCTTTGAAAGCTGATGAGCCAGGCCTATCCCATCCCATGACTAGAGTTACTCAGATGCTGGGATCTGATTGTTTCCCCTGTTGTCAGTTAAGGAGTGCAGGGGGCTCAGAAGTTAATGGGGTCTGAACAAGCCCTCCGCTTGTATCCTTTCCCCCTTAATATTCACAGACACAAACACTCAATCCTTGTCTCCCGTGAAGGTGGCACCTGTGTATTGAAGGGGGCATAAACATGTGTAGTTGTTGACTCCATCCACACAGACGCCCCCATTCTCACAGGCGTGATCTCTGCAGTTGTCTGTGTTCACTGCACAGGTTGGCCCCTCAAACCCCACTGGGCAGGAACACCTGCAAGGGACAAGAAAAAGCAGGTCAGCTTCCAGGCAGCAGGACGTCTGAGTTTCTGGCTCACTTCCTGCTTCCTGTGCCTTTGGACATGCCGCAGTTCTCCCAGTCAGAGCTGAGACCTCCCTTCTGGACACTAATTCCAATTGTGCCAGTGATATGCCAGGGCAAGATCTGTACCAGGTTTAGTCCCTCTGGTACCTACACTTCTAAGCTGTGTGACTTTGGGCAAGACATTTTCCCTCTCTGGGCCTCACTTTCCTGATCTGTTAAATAAAGGGGTTGGACAAGATGATCTCAAGGTCCTTTCCAAACCTTAACACGTCTAAGTCATTCTCACTTCTGGAGTTAGAAGTACTCCTCCTACCATGGGAGTAGGAGCCCAGAGGAACTTCCTTACATTCTTATCTCTTGTTCTTGTTCTAATGCTCCAGAACCCTGGACAGTGCTAATGCATGGAAGCTAGCAAACCAGTGCTCTGTGTATCCTATAACATTAAAAGCCTATTCCTCAGTTTTAGAGTCAGGCAGCCTGGGCCAGGGTCCCTTCCCCTCTCTGGGCCTTAGTTTTCTCATCTGTAAAATGAGGTGCTTGGCCTAGATGCCCTCTTAAGTTTCCTTGCAGCTTGAAGATCTATGATCTTTGATGCATATTGCTAGCAACTGCCGAATGGAATGAGTTTGTGTGTGTGTGTGTGTGTGTGTGTGTGTGTGTGTGTGTGTGTGTGTGTGTCCTTCCTTATTTCTCAGAGGACGGAGCTATGGCTCTTCTGTCTTTTCTGCCCTGCCTCCAACAGTACCCCTCCCTGCCCCCACACATATATACACTGCCTCCATTTACAGTATGAATCAAGGAAAGAAGTCATGGTGCTTCTATTTCATCAAGAAACACCACAGCGCCCAGAAGCCTACCAAACTATGTGGTTTCTCCAAGATCTTTCACTCCAGTCCTTCCACAAATGTTTATTCAGAATGTGTGAGTCTAAGGGACCTTAGAGTTCATCCAATCCAACACCCCCATTTTGGAGATGAGAACACTAAAGCCCAGAGAAATGAGTGACTTGTCCAACACCACATGAGTCATCAGTGGCAGAGCCAAGAATTTGAACACAGGTCCTTTGACTTCAGATCTAGTGATCTTTGACTGTACCACATTAAAAATCTGATCCTCTGGTCAAATTCTTATGGCTGTTATGACGTTCATGCTTAAGATTAAACTCCAGGCCTGAACCCTGCTCTCATGCTCTGTGGCTAGTCCTTTTAGCTGCCTACTCTATGCCAGCCTTGACATTTTTGCATCTCGATCCAAAAATCACTGTGAGCCTTAGGGAGGGAGCCTTTTTTACTGTGTCTGAGAGATGGGCAGGGAAAATGCGTTGATTGAGCTGCTCTGCTAAACCCCAAAGGAGAATCTCTGCCTATTGTAAGGATGCTGGGTTTCCAAGGCGACGGGAAGAGAGGCCATTTAGCATTTGATTTTTTACATCTGGTAATTTGGGTTTGAAGAGACAGGTTTGGCCATCTCTGCTTCTTGATTCAACATCATTTTCCAGGCAGCCCATTTGTTCTTTCCCTGCTGGGGATTTATTTTCAGAAACTAATTATATTTCCCCAGAAAGACCCATGGCCTTGGGACTCAGGGCTGGAGAGGGGGAAGGCACTGAGATACCTCAGCTAGGCACACAGCATTTGGCTTCTACACACCTCCTGCTCCTGATGGATCAGGGATAGCCCTGATAGCAAGTTGACGGGTTCAGATCAAAGAGAAAATCATTTTTGGATTAGGATTTCAGAGCTTAAAGGGACCTTAGAAACATCTAGTGTGACCTTTTAATTTCACTGAGAAGGAAAATAATTTGTTCAAGGTCACACAGCTAGTTTATAGCAAGGCCAGGATCAGAATTCAAACCTGCTGAGTACTCAGGCCGCTGCTTCTGGTGGCCTCCCACCCCCAGCTCCAATGAGGATCTCACATCAGACACACACCGGACATTCATGGCCTGGACCTGGTTTTTCACCTGCTCCTGGGCAGCTCTGTTAGGTGCTTTGAACAAGCTTGGCTAGTCATCCTGCTCTCTGATCTGGGGGCAAAGGGGAGCACCATATTTTGGGTGTGGGGGCAGCTGCCTCTCCCTCAATTGCCATTCACTGCCAAGTACAGTGTCACACCAGCATGAGAACACATGCGGTGCTAGACACATAAATACGTTTGTCCTGAAGATGGTCTACTCCCTTCACGCTGCTGCTCTGTTCTCTGGTGGAATTCCCCTGGCCCTCTCCCTGATTTTCCTCTTTTCCAAGTTAGTCTGCAAGTCCTAGTTAGCACCCACTTTCTGAAGCCTATCACAGGCAGACTAGACTCTCAGCTCCTCCATGGTCTTTTGGGTCTATCCAGGTTTTAGATCATCTCTCCTACCAAGAACCTGGCCCACTTAGCGAAACCCCCATCAGAGAACTACCTTTCCTCCCCACAAAGCTAACCCGCTGCTATTTACCCAGGATTGTCCTGGGGAGGAAGTAGACTGGGCACTCACGTGAACCCGGCTCCCTCTCCTGCTTGGGAGTGGCAGGTCCCGCCATTTTCACAAGGGCCACTGGAGCAACTGTTGAGTGATATTTCACAGTCTCTGCCCTGGGGAAGAGGAGGGGAAGGAGAAAGAGGAGGAGGAGAAGAAAGAGAAGGAGAAAAAAAGGAGGAGGAGGAGGAGGAGGAGGAGACAGTAAATCCAGGGAGACACAGGATCTGGAAAGACTAAAGAGACAGTTTGAGCGAAAGGTGGGGCCTGAAAAGGCTAAAGACCATGAAAATTTCCCCCACCCAGTCCCCAGTCATTCTCCTAGTCCCAGTACTGCAATACAGGCTCTGGGATCACAAGAGATCTCTGCCTGGAGCAACATGAGTAGTAACTTAGCCTGGTGGGGCCCTACCAGAGATCTGTATCAGATGCCCATCTCTGCCTACCTTGTAGCCGCTGGGACAGACACACCTATAGGAGTCCAGGGGGTCATTCTGGCAGGTTCCCTGGTTCAGACATGGGTTGGACAGGCAGGGGTTACATTTGGCTTGCACAGCCACGGAGGGAGGACCTATGAGAGAGACCGGGAAAGGAATTTGTAAGATCCCTTGGAGGGTCCCAAGAATGAGAGCCACTGTTATGTTTTTAGAATCCTAGCTAATATGTCTCAGATGGAAGAAGGAATATTTGACCTACAGCATATAAATAGCACTTCAGGGAAAAAAAGACTTTCCCTTCTGCCATCTCCCTCCCTCTGGCTCACACCTACCCGCTGACTTGCAAACTCATCTCAAATTCATCCTGAAAAAAATAATATATTCTAAGTACAGGTGTGTTCTGGAAGTATAGAGCCCTTCTTTGGTATCTTGACTGAAGGTAGGTGACACCATAGTGCACAGTGACCCTGGGCAAGTCACTTAACCTTATTTGCCTCAGTTTCCTCACCTGTAAAATGAACTGGAGAAGGAAATGACAAACCATTCTGGTATCTTAGCCAAGAAAGCCCCAAATGGGGTCACGAAGAATCATACACAACTGGAGAACTACAAAGACCAATATCTGGAGATATGTTTCTGCAAGAGTGCCAGTTTTGGAAACAGTTACAACTGCAAAGGGGCATCCATCCCCCATAGAAATCCAGTCAACCAGGAAGGATACAAGATGGAGGCAAACCTGTCTTTGAGTTTGGAGCAATGAAGGTGGTTGGGGGAGGCCAACTGTTCTGCAGTTTTGATCTTCTGTCTCCTGATGAGCAGGTCAGCAGCTAAGAGAGTCATGGGACTACCATGGGCTACCTGAAACCTCCCCTCCTCTCACACAACTTTGCTTCTACCAGTAAGTTCCAGGACTTGGCCTGTGATCTCCCTGTTTTTTTTTTGTTGTTGTTGTTTTCACAACCATTGCCCTTTTTCTGGACTTGGTCCATTACTACTCAAAGTTCTTGGCTACAGTAGGAGGCTATAGTCTACAGTAACTGCTGAATCTCTGAAATCACATGCAACCCATCTTTAGGGGTTGTTTCTGAGAGATTTTCCTGTTAATACCTACAGGAAAAAATATAGAAGAATTTCAAAATAATAAACAAAATGGGGAAGCAACAGTTATTTAAGTCTTTGAAGCCAACATCTATCTATGTAAGAAGAGCTAGACCTCGTTCCTCATCAGCCCTACTACTTACTCTGTTATTTTCTGAAGCCCATTTCCCAGATCTTATCCCCAGAGTCAGCCCCACTGATACTGTATAATTATAACCAAAGTGGGCCTGGAAAAAGAGATCTGAGAAATCATCCTCCCCTCTTCTCTGCAGAGGCAAGGGACACAGAGAACATGGCGCACACTATTGGATTTAGCTGATGTGTTAGCTTTGCTCAACTGCTTTTCTTTATTTTTAAAAATAAATTATTCGGGGTGTCTAGGTGGCACAGTGAGTAAGAGCGCTGGCCTCGGAGTTGGGATGACCCGAGATTGAAACCGGCCTCAGAAAATGAGCACCCACACATAAAACATGACTAGCCGTGTAACCTTGAGCAAGTTACTTAACCCCAATTGCTTTAAAAAATAAATAAATAAATTATTGTTGTAAGGAATACAGTATTGGGTGGAGGGGACATACTGAGGAATTAAGGTGGAATTTGTAAAAACAATATAAATAATTTATCATTCCTTTCTTATTTGGAGCTAGGTTCTAATGGAACTCTCTCTTTGAGAACAAACCATCACCTGAAATCTCCCCCCTCCCTCCCTTCTTTCTGATAGATGCCACCATGGGGACCTTAGGCACTAGTGATGGGTCTGGAGAGATTATACACATTAATGGTGAAAACTTGGGGGCCACGTGTTAATATGCTGTGGGGACCATAGGCACTAATGGTGGGACCAGACTCATAATGGGTAAGCTCCCCCCATGCTGCTAATTGAAATGCTTTGGGGATCACAGGGACTAAGTGTGGTACCATGGGACTGTAAGCACTAATGCTGGAACCATCAGCACTAATGGTGGGCCCATAGGTGCTAACAGTTATAATCATAGCCAAGACATATGTAGTGCTTTAAGGTTTACAAAGCATTTTATGTACATTTTCTTATTTTATAACCACATCAGGTGACATAGATATTATTTTTATTATTATTATTATCATTTGACAGATGAGGAAACTGAGTCTGAGGGAGGTTTAGTGACTAAACCTAAGTCTCACAGCTAGAACGTATCTGTGGCAGAATTCAAAACCAATTCTTCCTGATACAAGCCTAATCTGCTCTCTACCACTCCAGGATACCTAATGATAGCACTATTGGGGCCCCAAAGAGATAATAATGTCTAATAATAGACATCAAGGGACCAAAAGCACCAAGACTGCGGCTGTCAGTCTACAAAACTGCCTCCAAGAAGGCAGTTTTATCCTAGAGAAAATTACTCCAGACTAGTGGTCTCCACATTAGGCATCTCTTGCTTCTAAAAGAAAAGTCTTCTTGGCCCATTTTCCCACAGTCAGGGAGTGATTTGCCTCTGTTCTTTTTGCCTCTTATTTGCACCTGTTCCATGTAGTTCCTTGGGCAGGGCATTTGTCCCCATTACGGACCAAGCTCATGCCCAGCCCTGTGCTCTGCTCTTGCTGGAATGCCCTCCCCTTTCCTTTCTAACCTACCTAGATCCTACCCATCCTTCAGGATGAGCTTTTTCTTACAACATTCTCCAGCCCTTTCCATGGTTCAAACAGCCTTAGACCACAAGGCAAGAGACATGGATGCCGGTCTAGCTACTAACTAGCTGCCTGACCTCAAGCAAATCATTCACCTTCAACACATGTATTATTCACTGCTGTGTACAAACCACTCTGATGAAGTGATATGGGGATATAAAAGAATGAAGAACAACTCCATCTGTGCTTGCTGCATCCAGGATAGGAAAGGCCCCTAAGCCTCCTGGGGGTCGCCTTTGGAGGCAGGGTGCAGGTACATATAGACACACTTCCTGGGGACTAGACCATTGGCCCAGCAATACAGAAAAGGAAACAGGAGGCTTGGGAAGATCAGAAGTGTGTGTTAAAAGAGAAGAAGGGAGAGAAGCTCACCTTGGCATTCAAACTTCTTAGCAGGAGTTGTGAGGAGCAGTTTGCCTTCCATGTCAGGGGGGCCAGCACACCGGGCAATTCCAGGCTCCTTGTAACCTGTTTTGACCCAACTGGAGAGCCAGCGAAGGTGGCAGTTACAGTAAAGTGGATTGGCTCCAATGGCCCTGGAACCAAGAGGACAGAGAGATTGGCATTAGAATCCAAGAGCCCTAGAGTAGAACACTCAAATCTGGAACGTTAGAACACTCTCACACTGAGTGATAGAGGAAGAATAGAACTTAGATGGCATCTAGGCCATTCCCTTTTGCAGTTGGGTAATTATGGCTCCTGAACATTAACAGTAATTCATTTATTCAGCAAACTGAGCACCATCTGTCTCCCCTACCACCTGACATGGGGCACTATAAGACTCGCAAAGAACTTCATAAATATATCACCTGTGAACATCACAATAGTCTTGTGAAGTAGGAACTACAGGCATTATTATCCCCATTTTATAGATGAGAAAACTGAGTCTCAAGAGAGGTTAAATAACTTTTCCCATGGAAGAAACTTGCCATTATCTTCAATTTATATTTGTTACTCTGGGTACCAACCTCTAGAACCAAGTAAAACAATTCTAATCCCTCTTCCCTGTGACAATCCTCAAGATATTTAAAGATGCTTTTCTTCCCTCTAGAAAGTTAACATTTCTTCCAAGGACTGTAATATCATCATTTGGAGTTTTTTTGTTTTTAAGATGCTATGTAGGTGCCAGAGATCATATCTAAAGCCAAGGTCTTCCCAACTCCAAGGCCAGCACTCAATGGGTCATGTGTTGCTGCTTTTCTTACATTCTTGGTACTGTGTTAGGACCCATGGAGAAGACAAAGACTTACAAGATATGGCCCTTTCCCTTCATGCAAAGGTTACTGCACTGGATACATAGCTACAAAATGGGATGGTAGTAGCCCTGGGAGTCAGGAGCCATTTCTTTTTTCTTTTTTTTTTTTTTTTGCTTTTTGGACGGCAATTGGGATTAAGTAACTTGCCCAAAGTCACACAGCTAGGTTTTTGTTTGTGTGCGTTAAGTGTCTGAGGCCAGATCTGAACTCAGGTCCTTCTGACTCCAGGGCCGACGCTCTACTCACTGCGCCACCTAGCCGCCCCTAGGAGCCATTTCTAATGGTGGTTCGAGCTTGAAAGGTTGTTTTTTCCAACTCCACTGCTAACAGTTTTCTGTAATCTACTGAGATTGCGACCAAGGGAGTGAGTCTGTTTCCCTTCCATGAAACAGAACTATGGATGGGTCTTCTATCTACATTAGGAGGATGGGAAAATCCTCCAGTGGGGGATGGGCATGTAGATCCAAGAATCTAAGGTTTCAATGAGTCAGAACAAGCACTCCCCCCCCACCCCATATTCCCTAGCCCTGATCAGCCAATGCAGTGTCAAGCCTTTGGTGCTCTGATCTGGCCACTCTATGGAGAGAACCTGCTAGCAGTTACTATTTTGCCCAGGGCTGGGAATCAAGAGACCTGGGGATATGTTTGCTGTGGACTTTGGGCAAGCCACTTAACATCTCTGGGCCTCAGCATCCTCATCTGTAAAATAAAGGCAAATGTATGAGATGATAAAGCCCTCTCTAGTTCAAATAGTATGTGTATCTGTGTTGCCAAGGATATATTCTGTTACCAGTATAACTCTCCCCTTGGAAACCTGAAGAAACAGGCTTCAGTCAAATCAATCGCTGACAAAGAAATACCCTCTGTTAAGCGACCCACCCTAAGAGGACTGTCACTTTAATCTCTGATTTACTGAAAGACCTATTCAAAACTGTACCTCAGTTTATTCATATGTTAAAAAAAGCCACCTGAAGGCAACCAATACAATTCACTCACTGGGAATTTACTATATGCAAAACCCATCGTAGGCATTAAAGGGCTTTGAGGGAGGGGAACACGACTGGAATGATACCCCCAGCCTGTGAAGACCCATAATGCCACATTCTAGACAGATGTCAGAGTGGGAGGAGACCTCAGAGATCATCTTGTTCAACCTTTTTTTTTTTTTTTTGATGGATAAAGCTGAGGTCCACAAGCAGGAAAGTCATTTTTCCTAGGGCACACTTCTAGTGGATAGCAGAGCTGTGATAAGAACACTATTCTCTTGACCACCAACGCAGTGGTCTCTCCACTCTACCACATAGCCTCTCTTGAGGATTCTGAAACCAGAAGGATCAGAAGGTTCAAAGATTTTGACTTGAAAGGGACCCTGGAGGTCACCTGCTCCAAAATACTCATTTTACAGCAGAGGAAACCAGGATCTTAAGTGACTCATCCAAAGGCAGGGCTGGGATTCAAACCCAGGCCTTCTGTGTCCAAACTCAACATGATGCACCATGAAAAGACTGGTTCCTGGCCTGCCTGTCACCAGAATAGAAATGATTCAGGATCACTGCGAATGAATTTGGGGGAACAGTTGCTAAGAGGCCTATGATTCTGCTTTCAGTCCAGGACACTTAAGTAAGGCAGATAATCATATTTAAGTCAGCTGAGGGCCATCCCTCTGTTCACCTTCCACAAATAATCACAGCTGCTTCAAAGGGTCCTTTTGATGCTCCATGGAAGGTTATCATTGGGGGTATCGGGGCAGCACCCTATGTCTTGGGACTGCATTTTCCCTCTCCCAGACAGAAATACCTGAAAGAACCATATAAGATCTGGGAGACAAAGGGTGTTTCGTGCTAATGTTTTATGAACTGGCTCATTATATTGTGGTTTCGGGAGAAGTCATCCAGCAAGGAAAAGGTAAATAATGGGGAGGGGCAAGGCAGGGACAAGGAAGGAAGGGGAGAGTAGAATGGAGAGTGGGGGAGGGGAAAAAGAGCTAACATTATATAGCTCTTTAAGGGTTGCACAGCTTCTGATGTATGTTTTCTCATTTGATCCTTTACAGATGGGGAAGCAGGCTGAGAGAGATTAAAGGGACATGCCTACACTGCTGACTGGGGGTCTGAGGCAGGATCTGAACTCAGTTCTCCCTGACTCCCAAGTCTGATACTCTCTCCACAGTGCCACCTGGCTGCCTAAAGGAAAGTGAAGAAGGAAGGAAGGAAGGAAGGAAGGAAGGAAGGAAGGAAGGAAGGAAGGAAGGAAGGAAGGAAGGAAGGCAGCCTTCCAAATAAGACCTTCTGGCCACAAAGCAATATGGTTGCAGGGGTTATAGAATCTCCATGTTGGAAGTGACCTAAGAAACCAGCTAGTCCAAGTCTTATCTAAACAGAACTCATGTCCAACAAGTGTCATCCAGTCTTCACTAGGGGACCTCCAGTGAGGAGCACCCCATTACCTCCTGAGGAGTTCATTTAACTTTTGGATAGCTCTAAGTATTAGGGAATGTGTCCTTTCTTTGAACCTGTTTGCCTTTCCATAATTTCTACTTCTTGAACCCTGCAGAACAAGTTGAATCTCTTCTCCCTGTCATTGGCCTTTCTGATACTTGAATACACATATCATGTGCTCTCTCCCCTGAAAAAAATCTCTTCTCTAAGCTAAACATTCCATTCCTTCAACCAAACAATCCATGGCATGATTTCCAGTCCCCCCACCATCTTATTAAAGGCAGCCATGTAGTTTCCTTGATGTCTCCTCACTTATCTTGGCTTTAAACACCCTGTTAACTTCTATTGCTCTGGCCTTCCTAAGCTATGTTCCCGAGTCTTTTTCTCTGTGGGTCTGTGTTCACGTTCCCTTGAAGGATGTGTGACCCTGGCAAAGTCTTGGGATGCTGGGCTTTCCCTGAAAAAATGGATTCACACATCAAAGCTGCCCAAAGTGTTGGACATAGAGAGACAGAAGGGTTTGGCAATCATGGATCTGGGCCACAAAGTCAGTAGCAATGGACAGCTGCTTTTTGCTGGAGCATGCCTGTGTCAGAAGTCACTGGACCCTAGGATCCACTGGACTCACTGGGGTGTGGGGAGGAAAGCTCTGTAAATCTTAAAAGTATTTTTTGTGCGTGTGCATATGTGTGTGTGTTCTTGTCTGTGCGCAATTGGTAGGAAAACCAGAAGCCAAAATAATATTATGAAATGGAATATTTGTACTTAAAGTTAGCACAGTCTGACCAGAACACTGGATCAAGAACCAAGAGTCCTGGACTCTATTTCCATTCAATGGCTGGCTTATGGGACCTTGGCAAGTCATTTCCACTCAAACTGTATCTTCCCTTTCGAAAAGCCAAAAGGAGATCCACTGGAAAGAGCTTCCAACTTGGAGTCAGGAAGACCTGAGTTCAGTTCTGCCTTCAGACACTTCCCAGCTGTGTGCCTCTGGGCAAGTCTCTTAGCCTCTCTCAGTCCAAGTTTCCTGTCTCTGTCTTTGTCTCTGTCTTTTCTTTCCTCATTTTTACAATAATGATAACTCTTATCTCCCAGGGTCATTCTGAAGATCAAATGAAATCATGGATATAAAGCAAACCATGAAATACTAGATTTATGTCAGCTGGTATTATTATAAGCAATTAATCTGTTTTCAGATAGGACATTCTTACTGTGTGTTTTGCAAATAGCAAAGATAGGTATTTTCCCCTGTTGAATACTTCCTTTCAACCCCAAGGAAACAAAATGAAGAAAATATATTGTATTCAATTCAGCAGACATTTATTATGCATCAACTGTATGCAGGGTCCTTTGCATACACAGGGATCCAAAGACAGAAAATAGAGAGACCACTTTCAGCTGAGAGGAGAGCACAGTAAACACCATCCTGGGCATCTCCCAATGGGACCAAAGTGATTTTAGGAACTCCAGGCAAGAATCTGGGTGGTTGCACAAAGTGAGAACCTTCCCCCCAGGTCCTAAGAGAAGGCTGTGCAGTATCAGGAGCCTGTGCCTATTCCCCACAAAGTCCCTTCTCTTGCTGTTACCTCAGCCATTTGAGTCTTCTATTTCTCACTGACCACTATCCATGTGACCATGCACAGGCCCATGCACACGCTTCTGGGACGGAGCCTGGTCTACTTCTGCACAGAACAGCCCGTGTCTGCCCGGCCCACTCCCCTTTTTAGTCACCCCCTCACTCTCTTGGCCTTCCCCCACTTCTATTGCTTCTCATGTTCCTGACACAGAGAAGGACAAAAGCATCTGCCCAGAGCACAAGCAGTTAGAATTTCCCACCAGCACAACCACCACTGTCAAGGCCTCTGAAAACTAAGAGAGAGTGTGTGTGGGGGGGAATGGGGTCATGCAGAGAGCCCCGACCTGGAAGTCAGGGGACCAAGGGGACCCTCCTTCACCAACCCACTGCATGACCTTGAGTATGTCAGTTTTCTGGTCTCAAGTTTCCTTGTGGGTAACATAAGGAAATTAGACAAGCAGATCCCTAGGGTCTCTTTGAACTTCAAATAAAACTTTCTCTCTCTCTCTGTCTCTCTCTCTCCCCCTCCCTCCCTCCCTCTTTCTCTCGCTTCCCTCTCCCTCCCTCTCTCTCTCCCTCTCCTTCCTGTCTCTGTCTTTTTCTGTCTCTGTTTCTGTCTCTCACTCCCTCTGTCTGTTTTTCCTCTCTCTCTCTCCTCTTTTCTCTCTCTGTGCCTCTCCTTTCTCTGTGTCCCACTTTTCTCTCTCTTTCCTTTCTCTCCATCTGTCTCTCTCCTCACTTCTGTCTCTCCTTTCTCTCTGTGCCTCTCCTTTCTGTCTCTGTCCTTTCTATTTCTCACACACACACACACACACACACACGCACATATCCATGCACATACGTACACATCCATGCACATACACACACTACCCAGGCCTGTTACTTTTTGTTAGCTTGGATTTTTTGTTTGTTTGTTTGGTTTTTGTCTTTAGATATAAGAGGTATTGCTTTATTCTCAAAGCTAGCTTAAGCACTGTGGAAAATAACTGTTTTCTCTTTGATACATCCTTGTACCAGCCAAAATCCAGAGATTTCTGTAAACAATTGAACTTTGTGCCCAGGCTTGGACAGATTCAACCAAGACGCTGATTGGCCATTCTGGGTGCCTGCTCCAAAGTGACATCTGAACAGATCTGTATGATACGTATTTATCGACTGACTGTCTCCTGACCAGTCTTCCTACTCCTCCCAAAGAAGGAGTTTGAATTTGCAGACAGAAGCTGTGACTGTTCTGTGTCTCTTTGTCTTTGTGCAGTTTTTTCCTTTTATAAAATGCAAGATTGAATACTTAGCCTCTGAACTAGAAACTGGGGACAGAAGCACAGTGTCCCCGACTACTGTTTCATTTTTATGTCAATTCAAAAAGGTCACAAACACAGACCCAATTCAAGAAAAACCCAGCCAGAAGCTATCATAGCCACTAGAATCCGGCCCCTTTTACTGTCCAGAAGGACAGTGGGGGTGTCTGCACAGAGTCAGGAAGCCTAAGAGGGCAGGCTCCATTCTGTAGGTGGGGATTTCATGGTGGCAGCGGCCTGCTCGGAATCACAGCCTGGCATCAGGGGAGAATTCCTAATGACCCAGGAACCCGGGAGGCAGGGCACCCACTCAGGAGCCAGAGACACCTTTGTCCTTAAAACCAGGAAGCTGGAGCTGAAGAAACTCAAATCGGGAATCTATAGCTGGCTCTTGGGGATGCCAGGGCCAGACCCAGAAGAGGCAGAATTCTGGAAAACTGACTGAGTTCAAATTCTATGTCAAACACTTACTCCGTGCCCCTGGCAAAGTGTGCCTCTGCAAGGATAATAACAGCCTTCACCTCAGAGAGTTGTTGTGAAGATCAAATGAGAGAACATCTTGAAAAACACCTTGCTAACCTTAAAACAGTATTAAAATGCCTATTTATTTTTCTTATTTTAAAATTTTTCTTGCCCTGGTCCCAAAGCTCTGCTTAAAAACCAAAAGGGGCGCCCAGGAAGGGAAACATCTGCAGCGAGGTACTTACAGATGAGATAGGGAGGTCACGTCAGTGAAGATGCCCTCCCGGAGCGTGGAGATGTCGTTGCCATGGAGAGACCTGAGGAGACCACAATCTACTGTTGGTATCATTCCCAAGAAGAAAGGCACCACCAATTTGCAGAAACACAGAACCAGGCTGACGGTTAGAACTGGAAACAAGGGGTTGGCTTCTGACAAGCTGGGTCTTGTGGGTGTGCAGGCACAAGAATGCCCCTGCCTAGGGCTCTGAGGTCCATGTCTGACCAGCTCATGGCTGCCCCCTTGGAGGCCACAGTGTTATGGATCAGGGGGACGGCTGAGAGAAGGGTCTTTGGTCAACAGCCCCACTCCTGCTCATCCTGATCTGTACTAGCTCCAACACTTATTAGCTGTGTGACTGTAGGCAAGTCACTGGTGCCTCTGAGATGAAACCTGCACTACCTGCCTCAGAGGGAGGTTGTTCTGACCGGTCTTTTGCTTTTTAGGAAAATGCTTTGAAGAAAACTTGTTATTAAGTACAAAGCACTCAATAAGTGTGATCTACTTAGAGTGTTATTTTCCCCAGGGACAGGAGGATATTAGATCCTTAAAGAAGGCATATGTATTTGTACCACTGAGGGGGGAACACGTAAGCGAATTTTTCTTATAACCCACAGCTGCATCCTATGTGTCGGTAAGTGCAGACACCACCTTTCTGACCACATACAACTTGGTTGTTTTTGGCAAAGTATTCTCATTTGTCTCCACTGATTCAGCCTGGCAGTTGTGACTTAGACTCTTAGGCAGCTGTGCCAGGGCCATCGACAACTTAGACGACTTGCTCAGAGTCATAGAGCTTGCATGAATTGGAAGCAGAACGACTCAGATTTTTCTGACTCCAGGGCCAGCCCTCTAAGCATGACCTCCAGGCTGCATTAGAGGGCTTAAGGGAAGGGCTCATTTCTCCCCAATATATGGGTGGGAAGATCCATTTATCAGCAGGTAGAACAACCAGAGTAGCTTCTCCTAGCGGAGATGAGAAGAGACAAAAGGACTTACAGCAGCCGGAGAGAACGGAGTCCTTCAAAGGCCAGTGGTGGGATGCACTGGAGGGAATTATAGCTGAGAATCCTGTGAAGAGGGAAAGGAGGCACTTAGAGACTAAGAGAAGACACATGACACATTTAGTCTCTCTGGATTCAAGGGGCTGGCTTTTCTCATGTTTTCCTCCTCCTCCTCCTCCTCTTCTTCCTCCCCCTTCTCCTCTTCCTCCTCCTTCTCAAATAAAGCATCTACCTGTGAGTGGGAGTATCTGAAGAGCTAAACACAGTAAAATTTAAATCTAAGGCAGACAGGCGAACAGATGTTATTAGTTAAGGGCATAGAGTTAAATGAATGAGCAAACAGTGGGTAAGTATTAAACTAGATAGAGTATTTACACTGTGTGCAAACAAAGGAATCAGTGCCCTCTGACAGTTTACACACTGGTTGCTGCCAAGATCACCAAGAGGATGCCTGCCAGCTACTGAGACAGCCTCCCAGAAACTCAATGACTTTTTCCCATCTAAGTAAGACATGACAGTTGAGGAAGTACCAAGTTGCCCAAATACCACAGATGCTTAAAAATTGGGCCTAAGTAACTGAGTAACCCTTCAGGAAGACAAGTGTAGGTACTGGCATATTAAGTACCTTGCAGACCTGGAAGCCCTATGTAAATGCCAGGGGCTTTTAAAAAAAATCATCTTGGTGTAGGTTGTGCAAGGGTGTGGGGGAACTACGTGCTATCGGTGATGGGAGAAAATGGCCATTTAGTTCTCTCTCTGAACTTCAAGCACATTCTGGGCTTAGGGAAAAAACAGAGAAGATAGATGGGCTGGACAGGAATCTTCTCAAGAGGGAAGAGTGGAGAGGAGGTATGCAGGGCTTTCCTGTTCAATTCCTCCTGCCTGCTGTCACCACCCTACTGTTTGTCCCTGGTTTATCTCTCCAATTTCAGACAGATTTAAGGAGAAACAAATTAAGCTCAATCTGTTCTCTGGCTCTTAGCTGTAAGAAGGAGATGATGTGTTGAAGGAAACTGTTTAATTCTTAACAGCTCAATTTCTCCCAGCAGATTTCAGGTGCTGGCAACTTAGTCAATGGCTGTGCTCACCAGACTATAAGTTACTTGAGGAGAAGGAATGTATTTTCTTCATCTTTCTATCTCTTTCTGCCAGGGCCAGGCATAGAACCAGAACTTGTCAATGGTCTCTAAAGTACTTACTAAGCCTGACTGTCCTGCTAATGAGCTGGATCATGTTCATAGGCACGGTTTCTGAATAGTTGGCTCCAAATGGAAATAGGGAAAATCACTAAGACTTTTTAAAAACAGGAAATTCGATGAAAAAGAACATATGGGTGGTTCATAAATAGCCAACACAGACATCCCCCTTCACTTTCACTTTCCAGGCTCTGGGTTAGGCGCATTCTCGGAGAAGAGGACTCACATCTAAGTCTGATTTACCTGTATGCTGTTTGAAGTGAAGCTGGGCAGGGGGGAAACAAGTAAAGACAGACAAATGGATTTTCTAAAGACCATTGTCAGATTTGCCCTGTCCAAGGTACTCACAGGGTGGTGAGCTGGCTCATGTTGGTAAAGGAGGAGTTACTCAAGGAGCCAATCTTATTGTTGCTTAAGTCCCTGGAAAATACAAATGTATCATTTGGAAAAGAGAAAGAAACCAGTTATTGCAAATAGAGAATGAGAGTATCCAGTCACACCTGGCCACCATCTTTCCTATCATAGGGTGCCCAATGCCACCCTATCACCCAAGGGGCCACCTGTTCCATTCCCCCATCCCTGTTGGTGGTAAATGGGAGGACACAAGGGATTGAATATCAGCTGGTGACCCTGACAGTGCTCAATCTCATGCCCCCTTCTCTGGGCCTTGGTTTATGCATGAGGAATTGGGACTAGAACTCTCCTGAGGGTGGATCACCTGAGGCCTAGAGGTCACCTGTGGCCTTCTAGGAGCTTGGGTGTGGCCTTTTGACTGAGTCCAAGTTTCACAGAACAAATGCTTTTATTAAGGTGATTAACATCTTGGCCTTTCTTTTGTTCCTCAGCATGGAAGATAAAGCATCAGACTCTGGGTTAGGAACACCTGAGTTCAAATACCACTTCTGATGCTTTTTAGCTCTGTGACTGTGGCTAAATCATCCAGCCTCCCTGAGGCTTGCTTTCCTCAGCTGTAAAGTGGGGGCAATAGAACCTGAATTCTCTATCTCAGAGAGTTCTGGTCAACCTCCAGAGATAATGTAGGAAGCACTTTATAAATACCAGTAATAATAATAATAAGTTAGCATTTATTTCTTCTGTCATTACTGTTTTCTAATAGTCTTTCCTTTTCCATATTTCTTCATATCTGTCTCTGTGTCTGTCTTGCTCATTCCCCCTTGCCTCGCTCTCTTCCTCTTCCTCCTCTTCCTCCTCCTCCTCCTCTTCCTTCTCCTTTTCCTTTTCCAGATGAAAGGATTGGCTTTCTGGGAACTGCTAAGGAATCACAAGTCTCTTTAGGATCATTTGAAACTGGGAGACATAGCCCAGGGCAAGAACAAATGGATGGGCACTAACTTGGACTAAATATTGGGTAAATAAATGTGCTGCTAAATATCTACATCATCATCATGACCAATAAACATTTATTGAATGCTTACTTTGTTATGTGCAAGGCACCATGGGATATATGTGCATATATACACATATGTATTACATATACACACATCATGTGTTACATATATGTATACATGTATATGTAGGCATGGACACTTCCAGTGAGATTACTGTCTAGTTTTACTTTTTGTAAGTAACATTTTTTTTGCTTTAAAGGAAATTTTATTTTCTTCAAGTTCAGTCTATTAATTAAAAGTAGTAACTTAAGGTCCTACATTTAGCTTCAGAAACTCAGCAACACAAGTACAGGAAGGGTAAGGTCTGACTTTGTAATCGTTCATGAAGGGGGAAAAATTCAGTTGGCCACAAGCTCCATGTGAACTGATAATGTAATGTAATTGCTTTAAAAAAAAAAGCAGCTCATTCAACCTTAGGCTGCAGCAGTGTTTAAATCATAAGAGGTAACAATAGACTCATTACACTCTGAGGTATAAGGCCTTCCATTCTGGGGACATGAAGGAGCCAGGGAATGCACAAGGGTGCCTGGGATTCGAGGACTGGGGATGATCATCTGAGTCAAAAGAGTTGGGGATATTTAGCCCGAAGAATCAATCTATCATTCAACAAGCATTTACTAAATGCCCACAAGGCATGTCAGAAGGCAATACAGACCAGACTTTTTGCTCCCATTCGTGGCCTAAAAATTTTTTTATAAAAGTGGATCATTTTAAGACTCGTCTTATTTTCCCACAGGAACAATATCAGAATCAACTTTACTTGACATTCTGCGAGCAGCTAGCCAAGCTGTTTACACTTCACTGGAAAGCCATAAAAACAATTCCTAACCAAGGACATCATACAAAAGAAATCACAGCTGTGACCAATAATACATCATAAAAGTCATGACAACAATTATAAATCCCTTTAATAATCCCAAGTAGTAAAACAATGTTCCAAGCCAGAGGCCACTGGCTCATGGAGCTAGAAGGCCCCTCTGTGGTCATCTCCTCTAACCCCCCCCACCTCATTTTATAGATGAGGAAACTAAAGGCCAAATGATTTGTTCAAAGTCACATAATAAGAGGCAGAGTCAGGGTTCAACCACTTCAGGTCCCTGGAGTCAGAGCTCAGTATTCTTTCCCCCTTACCCTGTTACCACCATCTAAGAAAATGGACAAAAACATACTGTACACCAGAGTTATCACACACATGGCCGGTGGGCCATAGGTGGCTGATAGCACTCCCAGATGAAAATGCAGTCCCTATCTGATTTTAACATGTTGACATATTGATTTAAAAAAGAAATATATAAATATGTATGACTTTCTCAGTCAACCTGTGACCCAGAAGGATCTTTATATATGGTTTGGTGGTCCTCATTTCTATTTTAGTTTGACCTCACTAGGGTACACATTGATTATACCAGGGATCCCAGTTGGCTATAACATGCCTATGTAGGACATAAAACATTCAACTCACCCATTCATAAATTTGACCTAAAACTAAAATGCTAATTATTATAACACATTGAACACTTCGTGGTCAAAGTTATAATAATTTGGGTAGTATCAGAAGTATCTGGGGGAATTACTTGGATAGCCTAGGTCATACAACAAAGTTTATCCAAGAAATTTCAGATTTGTGACTTCAATAAATGTCTATTTCATTGGTAACAGCAGTGATGACATTGATGGTGGTTCCCCCACTAAACAGCATCTTTAATAGTGAGGGCTGACCCAACATTGTGTCCTTTCCTTTAGAATATGTTCTACCTCTCCACTTGGTTCAAAGCTACAAAATGCAGCTGTTTAGTATCAGACCAAATAAAGGTCACCAGGAAAAGAGAAGGGCTGTTAAATCCTTTGTTTGACATTCTGCTGGCAGCTACCAGAGCCCTTCACACTTCATTGGAAGTCCATAAAAGCAATTTGGAAGGGCTCCTCTGAGATCATGTGGATGGTCCAGGTTTCTTTAAAAAAAAAAAAAAAACAACCTTCCAAGAAATTTTGAGCCAGTCCATTCTCTTTTCCTTTTCCTGACAAAAAAGGCATTCAAAATCAGTAGCAATAATGTTCTTTCAAGGGGCGGCTAGGTGGCACAGTGAGTCAGAAGGACCTGAGTTCGGATCCGGCCTCAGACACTTAACCCACACAAACAAAAACCTAGCCGTGTGACCTTAGGCAAGTTACTTAACCCCAATTGCCCTAAAGAGCCGGCTAGGTGGCACAGCGAGTAAGAGCACCGGCCTCAGAGTTGGGATGACCCGAGGTCAAATCCAGCCTCAGAAAATGAGCACCCACACATAAATAATGACTAGCCGTATAACCTTGAGCAAGTTACTTAACCCCAATTGCTTAAAAAAAAATAATGTTCTTTCAAGGCTCTTCAGAATATCTCTTACAGAATTGCTATGGTAAGCTTTGCTGTTTAGACATTGGCAAAAAATTCCAAATAAAAGGGTAAGGGCAGTAAGAATGGAGGCGTAAGTGTTAATTAGGTATCATAGCACAAAAGAAAGGTGATGTTCTATAAACTTGTTCTTTGTGGGACAGAGAACTAGGATTAATGAAACTAAGGCAAACAGGGTTAAGTGACTTGGCCAGGGTCATAGAGCCAGTAAGCGTCTGAGGCCGAATTTAAATCAGGTCTTCCTGACTTCAGGCTCATCACTCTATCCACCATGCCATGTAGCTGCCTACAAGAGTATTGGGATCAATGAATGAAAGTCACAGGAAGGTAGTTTTCAACACGATGAAAGAAAGAACTTTAAAACAACCATAGGCATCCACCAATTAAATGCACAGTGTCCTGATGTATCGCATTCCCTTCTGAAGAACGGTACCAGAGAAGGTTGGGTGGCCTTCTGTTAGGGATGCTATCCCAGATCAGAGGTTGACCTAGGCAATGTCCAAGGTTCTTTTCAACTCCAAGATTCTGTGGACCTATGGGGGTATCCAAGCCCTTCTTGGAAATATTTCTAGAGGTAACTGGGTGATGCAGTGGACAGAGCAATGGACTCAGAGTCAGGAAGACCTGAATTCAAATCCTGCCTCAATAGAGAGAATATTCACAAAGATGAAATCACAAATCCTTAGAGTAAAGCTTCTTAATCTTGTATGGGAGGGACCCCTGGACCTCTTCTCAGAATAACCTTTTGTTGCCAACATTTATGATCAAAGGAAATGCTAAATTTCAGGTAGAGGTCAGAGAAAATAAAAATGTGTTTTTTTTTCCCATCCAAGCTCATGGACTCCCTGAAATCTATCCATTAACCCCTTGGGGATCTGTCTTACCTCAGGATCTGTCTTACCTTACTGTCTTACCTTCTGCCTCAGAATTTTTTCACTATACTTCTAACTTCATGGCTAATAATTTAGGGGTGTGTCCCCCACATTACCTTGCAAATAGCAGGCACCCAGTAAATTTTTTTGACAACTAATGAGTAGTCAAGATTCCCTACACCACCAGACAATGCAAAGATCCTGGAAAGCACATAATGCTTCATAAATTGTTTGCTAATTGAATATAAAACTTCATTCTGCTGCTGCTGAATAGTGTTTATGAAGGTGGGTATTTTATGGTAAATGATTTGAGGTTGTGCCATGTAAATTGTCAAAGGAAAGTAGTAACAACTAGCCATGTACCCTGGCTTTTGGGGGTACATAGCTGCCCATTATCCCAAAGCCCCTCTCTGGAGCCTCTCTCAGTGCTGAGAAGTTATGGGGCAGTGCTGACCATGAGTCAACATCGTGGGTGGGGGGAGCACAAGAAGCAGCATCTGAAGTGACTGGGTCAATTCATGGGGCAAAAGAACAAGAAGTGGTTTGAATGGGGGTTGGTTCAGACAGAGAGGGAGTCCCTGTTGTGGGAGAGTGGGAGTAGTATGGAATGGGAGAGGAGAGTCGGGAGCAGTGAGTCAGTGGGAACTTGTGGAGTGTATGGTGGGGGGTAACTCGGGAGAACAGAGGGGAGGATTGGAAGAGGGGGATGGAGTCTGGATCCTATTGTCTCCCCCTTCCTCACCATCCCCCAATGCTACAGTGTCATACGTGATCAAGAGAAGCAATGACACGAGGCTGCTACTCCTACCACTCACCTAAGTCATGCCTTTTCTGAACTTCCGCAGGTTGTTTTGGGGGGAAAAAGGTACCTGGCATGTGCATAGTTTGACCCAAGGCACATGACATTCATGGCACAGGACATATGTAGCAAGATCATGACATTGATAACCAAGAAAGAAATATCAAACTTTGACTAGACACAGAGAGACTGCTAATTAGGGCTATGTAGAAAATGTGTCAAGTATGGATTTGGTCAGTAGGTAGGTCTTCTTTAAGAGAATCTTGTTAAATTGTATTTAGAGTCCCCAGTGCCTGGAACATCCTTTGTTCCCTCCTCCACCTGCTGAATCGCCTAACCCAAGAAACACCTCTTCCACGGAGCCTTCTATGATTCCCAGTCAATGATGCCCTCTGGGCCTCAATTTCCTGACTTAGCACTGTAGTATTTCACACAGTGTACATAGTAAGGGTTCATTTTTTTAAATTGCATTACATTTAACTAAATGTACCCCAGTTCTACCCTGGGCTGAGGACTCCCTTGGCAGAATCTGGGATCTCCAAATTCCCTTTTGATACTTCCCTTTCCTTTCCAGCTTGCTTCCAAGTGTCTCCTCTCCAGCTGACATTACTGCTACTACTTCATTCATTCTGTTTGGAGACAGCAGTGGGTGCCAAGGAACCCTCCAGACATGCCTGTCCCTTTGTAACTTCCCTACCTGCCCCTCAGTGTGAAGGCAACTAAAATTTAAATGAAAAGAGCAACCTACAGGTGGTCTTACTAAGCTAAGGAGTGTCCAGGAATGTTTATGGGCCGGAAGGTAAAGCCAGGGAAATGCATTTAGATTGGGGTGTTGGGGAATGCAGTTCCTAGTGTGGTCACAAGGTGGCAGAAGGACCGCACTCACAGAGCTACCAGGAGGAAAAACACATGTGCCCAAAGATGGAAATCTGGAGGAGGTGGCAGAGGATGCCCAGTGGATCCAGAACTGTTATGGACCCTCCTTTCAGGTCATGAGATCAGCTATGTCTGTCTCTTGCCTGCAGTACATTAGACCATGTGAACCCTTCCTTTGCTGTGATGGAGAACCCTGAAAAGGGAAGGGTCCAGGATACTCACACAAGCTGCAGATATTTGAATGTGGAGAGCTGAGCAGGGACCAGGGTAAACTGATTACCATCCAGGTAGCTGTAAGAGAAAATCACGAGGCATCTTAGTGATTACTAGGCCTTCCCTTGCAGACCTCCTTTCCACCAATGTCTCTGCCAAGAACAGCCTCTTTTTCAGGATACCCCAAATTACATCACCCTCTTCATTGAATACCAGATTTCCTTCTCTGCTCCCACTTAAAGAAAACCACATTTTTATAACATTTTAGAGTTCCAAAACAGCTTGCCTCATTAAATTTTAGTACATATTACCTCATTTGACTCTTAGAACAACCCTTTGAGGGGAGGGAGTAAGCATTACCATTCCAATTTTGCAGATAAGAACACTAAGAGTCAGAGAAGGCAGGTTTTGTGTCTATGATCACACAGGTCTAAGTAGCAGGATGGTGACTCAAAACCAGAGCTTCCAACTCCATGAATAGTGTTCTTTCTACCACACCCAGTTACAGGAGGAAATCCATTTTGGTTTTGTTTGTGATTAGGTAATATAATTACTTTTTGGGCAGCTACTATGCAATAATGCCTCTAAAAGCTTGCTGAGACAAGGGCAGAGACATATTCAATGAAAGGGAGAAAAAATTCCCTCTTTCTTGACCATCCCTCTGTCTCCTCACTACTAGCTCCTCTTCTTCTCCCTGTTACCTGAGGCGTTCTCCAAGGTTCAGCTATGACCCTCTGTTCAGGATCAGGGTCATAGATCTCAAGCTAGAAAGAACCTTAAGAACTCATCTGGTCCAACACATTTATTTTACAGATAAGGAAATTCTATCAAAATACTTTTTCCTTTGGTGACTTCAGCTACCATTGCTGATAGCCACCAATGAAGCTCCATTCTATATTTGTTTGTAACTTTACATTAGCACTCCAGCTCCACATCTTCAAATGCCCATTAGATAGGTGCACTTGCATGCCCAACCATCTCTATCTCAACACATTCAAATTCTCCCCCAAATCAGCTCTTCCCAGTGTCTTCCCTAGTTCTGTCAGGATCACTGCTACTCTCCCAGTCATCGAGGCTTAAGAACTCTGTCATCTTTGCTTTTTGCCACTGTTCAATTAGTCACCAAGTACTGTTGATTTGCTTTTCCTCATGTATCCCAAACTTTCTATTCTGTTATGAACCTAGAAGGACAGGTTGGCACGGTGGACATGAAGGCAGCAAGACCCATATTTACATCCTGCCTGGGACAATGACTGGTTTTGTGACCTGGGGCAAATGATTTACCTTCTCAATGCTCTAAGCAACATTCTAGAATTCTATATGCCAGCAGTATTATGGATCTACTCCCCATTCCCTGCCTTCCTAGCCTACTCTCTCATCATCTCAAACCTGAAAAATAAGACCCTTCTAGCGGGTCTCCCTTCCTTCAGATATTCTCCTTCAATTCAGTCTCTGCTCTGCTGCTAGACAAATCTTTCTAAACCACTGCTTCCATTATATCAGTTCATTATTTAAAAACTTTTAGTGTCCCCCACCCCGCCATTGTCTACAAGATAAAGGCTCAGAGTGGCATCCAAGGCTCTTCAGTCTGGCTCCATACCATCTACCCCACATGATCTAAATCCTAACACAAATTTTCCACTCCAACACGGTCATATTTCCTCACTGCCCCTTGAACATAATAGGATGATTGCCACCTTGAAGCTTCAACTCCAATGTTGCTACCTAGAGGGCCTTTTTCAAATTTTCCACATGTATTCAAATTCTCCCCATCCTTCAAATACCAGATCAAGTTTAACCTCCTTCAGCAAGCCTTCCCTTCCCTCACTGCCCTAATCCATTCTGATCTCCCCTTCTCTGGCCCCCAGTAACTCTGTAGCAATTATTTTGGCGGGGATTCTACCATGACTTACATTGTGTCAACTCTTAGGATCACAGAGTTGGAGTTGTAGGGAACCACCTCAAAGTTAGAAAAGAACTGAGGGAATTTAGTGTAACCCAAACCTGAAAATGTATCCCACCTACAATAGGCTTGCCAAGTGGTCCCTGGTTCCCCACTGTGATCCAGTGATTATGGCTTCCTTGCTGCTCCTTGTTAGGGCCCGCCTTACAGGGCTGACATCAAACTCACCTCTCTAGCCGCCCATACAGCACTCCAACCGCCTTCCATGATTCTTGTCGCCCCTATGACTCGGGTTGCCTCTACAAACCCCTCTCCAGCTGCCCCTATAGCTCTAGTCACTCTGGTCGCCCCCACAAACCCCTTGGGGGAGCCTAGCTCCTCCAAGAACAGACAAAGGAGTCCTGACACCAAGATGTGAAGTATCTTGCCATTTAATTTCTTTCTCATTCATAATCCCTTCTTCTCTCCCTCCTCCACCTTTCACCTTGCCTCCCTCCTTTTAGCTCCTTTCCCCTCCCCTGACTCTGTTCTCCCTCGTGCCTCAGCAGTAGCAGGCTTTCTCATGGCAGGGGAGTGCTCCCCTGTTAGCAGCACATACTCAATACCCCAAAATCACGGGGTAGAATACACGTTCAGGTGCCTCCAACCCTGCTTGAGTTGCTCTGTCCTTTGCCTAAGTTTTCCGTGGGTTCTCAGAGTTCGGGTAGAGTCTTAAAGGGCCCCAACACTCCTCAAACAAGATACTCAATTTCCCAACTCTGGGCATTTTTCACTGGTTGCTCCCCATACCCAGAACTCTCTCCTTTCACATTTCTGCCTCTTGGCTTCCCTGGTTTTCATTGAGTCCCAACTAAAATTGAACCTCCTGCAGGAAGCTTTTCCTCTTTAATCCTACTACCTCCCTCTGTTGGTTATTTCCAGTTTATCATGTAAATAGCTTCACTATATATAGTTATTTTCATATTCTCCCTCATTAGTCTGGGAGTTCCTTGACAGCTGGAACTGTCTTTTAGATCATTTTGTGTCCCCAGCACTTAGAAAACTGTCTGACCTGCAGTAGATGCTTAATAAATGCTACTGACTGTCTGACTACCTCCAAAGGCAGCCCATTCCACTTCTGGACAATTTTCATGGTCAGAAGCTTTTCAAGTCTCAATCTACCTCTTGACCAATCTTACCCTCCCCCCACCCCCTACCTTCATTCCTCTGGGGCTAGACAGAGTAAGTCTAATCCCTTTTCCAAGGGACTACTCTTAAAATTCTTAAGGCCTTTTCTCTTCAAGGCAACAACAACAACAAAACAACTAACATTTATATAGTGCTGTATATTAGGCACTTTGCTAAGTGCTTTCCAATTATTAACTCCTTTGGCAAAACTCCCCTTGTTTTCAAGATTAGAAACTTGAGACTCAGGTTAAAAAGAGACAGGATTTGAATCCAGTTCTTCCTGACTCTGGGTCCAGCATTCTATCCATTGCATAATCACTGTGTGATGAAGACATCACTCCTGCCTCTCATTGATCCAGATGATTCTCTAATATTTTAAATTACAGCTAAATTAAAAATCTCCATTGATGGAGGGAGTTTGTGTACTGGGAGCTCCTCACACCAGTGAAAGTGATCTGAACAAATAACAACAAGGTTATTCGCTCTATCTACCTCACAGGGTTGTTATAAGGAAAGTGCTTTGTAAGTGGTAAGCCAATATCTATGTCTGTATCTATGTCTGTGTTTATGTCTACATCTATGTCTGTCTATGTCGATGTCTACATTTGTATATATCAATGTCTATGTCTATGTCTGTCTATGTCGATGTCTATATCTGTATATATCTATGTCTATGTCTATGACTGTGTCTATGTCTAAGTCTGTCTATGTCGATGTCTATGTCTGTGTCTATGTCTATGTCTATCTATGTCTGTCTGTGTCTATGTCTGTCTATGTCAATGTCTATGTCGATGTCTACATCTATGTCTGTCTATATTTATCTAAATAGATATAGATATAGATATATGAGATTTTTAATATTAATGATAATATGAAACCCCTCTTTTCCTCTCCCCACCCCAAAAGACCCTGCATGGCCTTAGCTAAGCCAGAAGGGGCTAGAGGAACCCACTGACAATGTCACTCACAGTTCAGTGACATTCTTGGGGATGCCCTTGGGAAGAGCCCGGAGGTGCTTGTTGCTGCAGCGAACAACAGTGTCAAGGCAGGTGCATTCCTGTGGGCACTGTGGTCGTGGAAGACAGCTTCCTTCCTCCTGACCTGGGGAGGAAATCAATAGAAGGATGATCATTGAGGGGACCCACCTTCCTTGCCTTCAGTATCCTATAGTCAAGACTTAGCTGGATTCCTTGGAAACTGAAGTCACTGTATCCAGACACTAACCTGATCTCCTAATATTACAAACAGTGGGTCCTTTCTCCATAGAACTTCTCATAAATTGAATGTTTAGGTCTCAGTGCCATGTTTTAGTAAGGATCTGGATCAGATTCACCTAGTCTCTGTCTCCCTCATTTAGCCTTTACTTGCCTCCATTCACAAACATGACCCAGTTATCTGAGCTTTAATGCTTCAACAGCCACCACCCTAGTATAATCCTCCCTTGACTTTCTACCATCTTGACCTGTGAACCCTTGCCTGTGCATACCTCACCCACCCCTAGCCAAATTCTCTGTTCCTGTGGCTACCAAGGGGTCCTGGAATAACTCACAAAATCAAATTAATCTGAGGAAATCATTCACTATGAATTTATAATGCATAAGTTCAAGTGGACCTTTACTGGCTTACTATTTTTAATTATATCTCTAATTCCTTTAGTTCTTAACATGGAACCAATCTATGCATAAATTTAAGGTGGTTCATAAATTTGGATGGGGAAAAATTATATCTTCCTTTCAATAGAATTTGTTTACTTTGTAAACTTATACATTTTATTTTATGCATTTAAAACATTATTCTGGGAAGGGGTCCAAAAGTTTTATCAGACTATCAAAGCAGGTCAGGACACAAAAAGACTCAAGAATCCTAGGTCTAGAAGCAGCCGTGGCACAGTAGATAGAGCTAGCCTGGGAGTCAGGAAGACCTGGGTTCTAGTCCTGATTCTGACAAATCTGTGACCCTGGGCAAGCCAATTAACCACTCAGTGCCCTAGGCCAGGGGTTTCAAATTTAAATAATTAGTGGGGTCACTGATGTGCACAAAATTCTCCCTGCTGACCATATACCTACTTAGTTTTCAAATGCAATATTATCCATGTTTGGTTATACTTATTGCTTATTTTTTCAAATATTTCCCGATTACATTTTAATCTGGTTCAGCTGCTTGGAGCATCGTGGGCCCCTTGCAGCCAGCTTGACACTTCTGTTCTAGGGAACTCTCTAAGCATATTGTTGTTTGTCCTTTGTTCTCCAAGAGGACCATGACATCAGGAAGATGATGCCATGACCTCTCTTAGCACTCCATTCTGTATCTCTCTACTTCACTTACCATAATATATTGTAGCATGTATCTCATTCTTCTACAAAGCTTTAATCTCCATGTAGGCAAGAACACTATTCTAACAAAACTTTATTATCTCCTCCACTGTCTAGACTTATGTTCTGCACAGAATAGACACTTAAAAGGCGTTTGCAGAATTTAATTGAAGAGGTAATGTTAGGAGGGCAGGGACTGTTTAAGCTTTTCCATTTTATTTCCACCACTGGGCACAGTGCCTGGCACATAATAAGTGATTAATAAATTGATCAATTGATTAGATGTACTCAAAGGGACTTGATCTGAAATGGTTAAAAAAAAAAACACCTTGAAAAAATGAATGAATTCAGGATGTCTAGCCTGTAGAAGAGAAGTTTCAATATGGGGGTGGGGTGGGTCATGATAGCTACATTTAAATATCTGCAGGTATGGAAAAGGGAATAGTCTTATTCCATATAGTGCTAGAGGGCAGAACTGAAACCAACCAGACGGGTTACTAGAATACTGGAATACAGATTTTTGCTGACTATAAGAAAGGACTTCCCAACAATGTACCTTAGGAGGTAATGGACCCCTAAATGTCACAGGATCATATCATATCATATCATTTAGACCTGTAAGAGACCTTAGAAGGTCATCTAGTCCAACCCCCTGGTTTTGCAGATGAGGAAACTGAGACCCAGAAAGATTAAATCACTCGCCCAGATCACGAAGCTGGAACCTGGCAGAACCAGAATTTTGACTGAGCTCTTCTGCTTCTAAATTCAACCCTCTTTCCCTTGCGCCATGTTGCAAGCAGAGATCCTATGAATATGGGGAGGTTCCTTTATTGAAATGATGCTTCACACAGGGTGTTACACTAAATGACACCCACGGTTCCTTCGAGCTCTGAGATTCTGGTTCTAGATTCTGCTTGAGTCTCCTTAACCTCTCTAGCCATAACCTCCTTCACCTCAGTGACCAAAGAATAGCCTTCGGTCTTAAGGTCACAGCAAGAATTTGATAGATTTCTCTAGTCTGGCCTGGCAGGAAGTCAGGTTAGGCACACAGGGTTGGTGGGCTAATTCATATTCTCAACAATATTCTCACAACAGTGGGAGAAGGTGAGGCATCACATCTGTTATATTCCTGCACAACTCACTCTAGACTACAGGGTCCAAACAACACTAGACTTTTGACTAGGGAAGGGCTATGCAGACAGCAGGTGCTAAATACCACCTGTAGGGGGATACTGACAGTATCCCCCTAAGGAGGCGAAAAGAGAAGGGTTTGCTATATGCCCCAAATTCAGGTGATCCCTGAACCACTAGAGAAGACAGGAGCCCTCACCATCAACCCTGAAGTTTCTGCACCATGCAATCCATGAATCTACAAGCATTGATTAAGCCCCTTCTGTGTGCCATAAATTACATTTCAGTAGGGGAGACATCAGGTATAAAATGGGTCTATACAAATACATAGAGTAGACAGAGAGTAACCTTGTAAGGAAAGGCTCTAACACCTGGGATTGAGTGAGGGGGTAGGAGTTGTGAGGAGAGAGGTGCAGGGTGCAGGAAAGGTTTCCTGATTAGGATTTAAGAGAGAACTAAGATCAGGGTACAAGAGCCAGGAACCATCTCCTTCCTGGGAAGACATCAGAAAAGAGATATATCTTGGAACCCAAGAGATGCTCTTTCATGGGAAGATTCTAAAGTGAGGAGGGATGAGGTGAGTCCAGGGGAAGGGGGAGGGCATGTCTCAGATCTAGCCCTGCACGTCTCCAGCGTACAGCCATGTGGTGAGGTACAGGCAGTGCTGGTCTCACCCAGAGCCCTCTGCTATCAGAAGAGTCCTGGCTGTGCTTCTGCAAGGGGTAAAGTAAGAAGGTGCCCTCTTCTCCTAGCCAGCGCCCAGGCAGAGCCCCAGCCGGGTGCCACCTCCCCCACATTGCCTGTGAGTTACCTTCCTCACACCTGAAGTCGGGGAAGGCCACGTCCTGGAGGGGGATCTGCCGTAGGAAGTCTGGGTTCTGGCACCGGGGGTTCCCTGTCACGATCTTCCTCTTCCGAAGCCAGTCCCCGAGCCAGGCCAGCTGGCAGTTACAGTTAAATGGATTAGCCAGGAGATTTCTGGAAGGACAAGGAGATGGAAGTAAAAACAGTAACAGCACCAGCAGCAGTAACAATAATTAGCCTTTACAGAGCACTCTATGGTATGCAAAGCTCTTAATATATATTATCTCATTCAATCATTACAACCTTATGAAGTTTTGTTGTTATTCAGTCATTTCAGTCATGTCTAATCCTTTATGACCCCTTCTTCTTCTTCTTTTTTTTTGGAGGGCAATTGGGGTTAAGTAACTTGCCCAAGGTCACAAGGCTAAGTTTCTGTTTGTGTGTGTTGTGTCTGAGGCCGGATCTGAACTCAGGTCCTTCTGACTCCAGGGCCAACGCTCTACTCACTGCGCCACCAACCGCCCCTCATAACCCCTTCTTGGCAAAGATGCTGGAGTGACTTGCCATTTCCTTTTCCAGCTCATTTTACAAATAAGGAAACTAAGGCAAACAGTGTTAAGTGACTTGCTCAGGGTCACACACCTAGTGGGTGATTCGAACCAGGAAGAGGGATCTTCCTGACTCCAGGCCTGGCTCTCTGTACTATGGCACCACCTAGCAGCCCCCTTATGATATAGGGGCTATTTTATTTCCATTTTGCAGAAGAGAACAATGAGGCAGACAGGTGAAAAGTCACACAGCTACTAATTGTTTGAGGCAGAAATTGAACTCTGGTCTTCCTGACACCAAGTCCAGTGCTCTAGTCTCTGTCCCATCTGACTTTATCCATGAGCTAACCACATCACTGCTCCACAGGCCTGGGTGTTGGACGTGCTACTATGCAACCTTTGCAAAGGTGCGGTGCACTAAAGTCTGTCATTAGAGTAAGGAGACAAAGGCACCAAAAATGACTCCTCCAAATGCTCTGTGTTCCCTTTCCAACCCATTTCAATACTCCTGGTAAAAAACGCTTTCTTGGAATCCCTCTTTGGAATCAGCTTTTGTTGGCCACATACATGAAAACCTGTCTCAAACGTGCCTTAGACTCTGTGAACAGTTCCCAGAGGGGGGGTTATGAACAGACTCTGGGTTATTGTGGCTTATCAGACCAAGTGTCCAACCTCTTGCATATCTCCTCTGAAGGGACCATCACTCACTTGCACATATAAGAAGTAGTTTAAAGAACAGTCACATCACTGAACAGTCACATCTCCTATTCTAATCTAGGCACATCTTTAACAAGTTTTGGTCTATGACATGTAGAAAGATCTTAGCGATGGGGTTTGGGGTAAAGGGTGCTGAGGCCACTCTGGGCCAGGAGCTTCTGCAGGAGCTCCTGCACCACCAGGGCTGTTGTCTCTGAGTTCTTAACTTACAGAGTGGAGAGAGACTGGAGGGTGTCAAAGGCTCCCGGTGAGATGGTGGTGATCTGGTTATCATAGAGGGAGAGAAGCCGGACATTTCGGAGGCCTGTGAAGCTGTCGTTGTGGATACAGCTGATGCGATTGTTCCTCAGCATCCTGTGGAGACAAGAAGAAAAGGGAGAGCAGGGCTCCTCCAGGCTCAGAAATACTTGTCTGCTTCACCTGTTTCCCCAGTAAACCCAATTTCTAGATTCATAGGCCTTAGAGGCAGAAAGATCTTAGAAATCATTCTGGTCTGGGGACCCAAACGTGTTTAGGTCTAACCCTCTGCTGGTCTTCTTTTAAATGCTTAAATAAAACACATTAAAAATAAATGAAATACAGAGAATTACAAAGGAAACCAATGATACCAAAAAACAGTTTGTAGATGGGAAGACTGTAATCACACGTGATCTAGCAATGGGTCTAATAACAAACGACAGTAATTTTGAAGTTGTAATGAGTATAAATGATATTTTGAAATAATGTAGGCAAGAGTAGTGTGAATGCAAACATCTGTGATTTCTCTTGGTGACAAGGCCTAACACTATCTCTGTTAAGCAGTAACGTCTACAGCATGCTGTCTACGTCCATAACTGAAGGAAATTCTTGGCTTCAGTTACAGGTGAGTATAAATAATGGTGTCATTTTTTTTCCTCATCAAGTTTGTGACCCCCGCCTAAAATCTTTCCACAGACCCAGGCTAACAAGTTCTGATTCAGCACAAACCTCTCATTTAACAGATGAGAAGACTACAGCCCAGAGAGAAGTAACTTGGTCAAAGTCACAGATCTAGCAAGTGGCAAAGGAAGGTCTGGAACCCAGCTCTGGAACTCTGCTGATTTTTAAAATCAAAGTTCCTTTGAAATAAATGTGGGGTGGGGGTGGGACAGTGGATAGAGCACTGGTCCTAGAGTCAGAAGGATATGAGTTTAAATCTGACCTCAAACACTGACTGGATGTGTAACCCTGGGCAGGTCACTTAACCCCAATTTCAAGGAAGGAAGGAAGGAAGGAAGGGAAGGAGGGAGAGAGGGAGGGAGGAAGGAAGGAAAGAAGGAAGGAAGGAAGGAAGGGAGGGAGGAAGGGAGGAAGGAGGAACAGGGACCCAGCTACCTTTATCCCCCCATACTATCTCTCCTGCTTACTACCACAATCAACCAAAAACAACTCCATACATACACGTCCATGTCACATACATACATAAACATGCATACACACACGATATTACTCCTTCTCCTGTCTTTGTACTTTGCACAGCCTTCACACTGGCTGTCCCCCAGGTCTGGAATGCTCTGTCCTGTGTCCTCTGCCTCTTAAGCTCTCTAGTGTCCTTCAAGACCCAGCTCACAACCCACGCCTCCTGCTTGTTGACTGACATGCATGTGTATAGATGTGCATATGTCTATGTGTGTGTGTGTGAATTTTTTCTTTTGCACCAGAATTGTGATTTCCTCTGTGTAGGGATGAGAGGAACACAGCATAATGGTTAGAGAAAGATGGCCTCAGAGTCAGCAAGGCGAATTGTAGTCCTCACCCTATCTCACACTGGCACTGGCTGTGTGACCCTGAGTTCCCAAGGCACTTAACCTCTCAGTGCCCCTGGCAATTCTCTAAGACTATATATTACAGAGAAAGTGCTGATCTACAGTATTAGAGGGAGTTTTTCTACTGGGAATTCCATACACCAATGAAATTTAGGTCAAACACTCCAGTCAGTGTTTGAGGTCAGATTTAAACTCATTTTAAACTAATATATTATATATATTATAATATATAAACATATATTATAATTTATAAAATTATAATATATATAATATTATATATAATATTATATATTACACACATATAATACCTATGTGTGTATTATATGTGTGATATACACATGACCATATGCATGTGTATATATGTATATATACATATGTGTATCCTGTACATACGTGCATCTATATTTATATATCTTAACCACCTACAATGGCTCTTCTGCACTCAAGAAGGTTGGCCTTCCGGTGTATTGGCGTTGGGTTGACTTACTCTTAGGACATCAGGATGACTTAGATTACTCATGACAAAAGAAAGACCCCTCATCCCTCAACTGGCAACAACAAATAGCCTTTTATAACCTAAGTAGTGGTAACACACACACGCACACACACACACACACACACACGTCTACATATATTGTAACAAGCATTCCCATTATCTGTTGGCAATCCTATCTTCCTGCACATCACCGGGTCTTCCTCCCTCCAGTTCCCTTTTCTCTTTAATACACATTGTCTACATCCACAGAGCCATTATTGTTTGAATCCTATTCCATCAGTCTCTCTCCCACTCGCTGTCTCCAGCACTCACAGGGTCCTCAGGCCGTCCAGACCCCGGAACATGCCACTCCGGATGGATTCCAATTGGTTGACAGTCAGGTGCAGCTCACTCACTGAGGCTGCCCCCTCAAAGGCGCCATCTTCTATCTCTGCCACCTTGTTGTTGCTGAGGTTACTGGGGACAGCAGGAGAGGAAGAGAAATGGGAACCTCATAAGGGCTTTTCATGCAAGACTGTATATTCATGAAGGCTGTCTTCTTCCTTCCTTTCTCCTTTAGATCTCTCTCAGATTTTATTCCTGGACTCCAGAGAAACTCCCATTCAACCAGAAACCTTCATCTAACTGATCTGGTTAGCATAATCTCTAACAGATAATTCTCCTGTCACCACACTATTCCTGATGTCTGGAATTTCTCTTCAACCCCCAAATCTGGGCAGGTGGAAGTCCTATTCAATCCTTCAACCTCCAGTTCAAATTCCACCTCATCCATGATACCTTCCCTGATCCCCATAAGAGGAAAATGATCTTCTCCTCCTTCCCTTATGCATTCATTAAGGTTATACTTTTTTATGTATATAATGTAGACTGTACTATAAACCCCTTGAAGGCTCACTCTGTTCTTATTCAGCCTTGTATCACCAAGCACAGAGCTCCACACATTCTAGAATATCTTGGAGAATATCTATTGAATCAAACTGGACTCACATTTTCTTCAGATGTGGAAGTTTTTTAAAAATCCCAGTGGCCTCTAAGATTGAGATTTCATTGTTGTTCAACCGGCTGTGGTAAACAAGGGAAAAAAGAGGAACTGAATGGAAGAAGTTACAGTCACTTCTATCAGATGACAGCATTATAGGGGCATCCGTGGGGAATTTCATAAAGGTACGTCACCACCTCAAAGACAGTCTACTCATTAAGTCAGATTGTCTGATCCTGTTAGAATATCTGATAGACATAGAGCTAAAACGGTAAAAAGATTAAAAATACGTTTTCAATATGAATAAATAAATTACATATATATTGACCATTTACGTATATTGATAAATATATGTACCTGAAAGATTAAGGTCGAACTTTGGCTAATAGTTCTAAAGAGTTTCTGAAAAAGGAGATATTATCAAATCCATTCACTAAGGTCATGTTTTTACTATTTTCCATTAAAATCTTTTTTTAGCTCAGTATTTATTTAACAAATATTTATTATAGTACGCAAATATTTGTTAACTTGTTTTAAACTGAGGTTTCAATTTACTATAGCAAAATCCATAATGTTTGAATTTCACAAGCATACTCTTTGAAAATCAGAAGCTCCTACTTACGGCAACAAATGAATATCTTTCAGAACGGAACTATAGACAGAATTTTAATTTTCTAATCACTGTTTCTCATTTGCCTAAGTTCAGTCTCCAGGCTCAAAAGAGCAAACAGATACGTATCTTACACTACCTCCAAGAACAATTGGGTAACTGCATATATGAATACAGATTTACCCTTACAATGTTGCTTAGGTAGGAGGAAGGCATAATTATACATTAAGTATAGAATGAGAAACTGGGGTACAAATACAGAACGCTGTCCAAAGTCGGTCAGCCAGTTGATAGCAAAGGAGCAAAACTGTCCAGACAAGTCTCATTGAAGGGTAGAGCCCAGTTATCCCCTCAATGCTTATAGTAGATGTTCATCTGCCAATTTGACCTTTGTCCTACTGGTTGCAGAAGCCTAGGAAGGAGAGGTCCCAGGATAGGTGGAGGTTACCCTAATAGCCATGATACCTACATATACCTATGATATAGCAGCAATTGTGAAGGGGGTAATCAACCACTCCACCCCCTGACAGTAGTCCCCAAGATTGAACAGAACTAAACTGTCTTTATGACAGCTGTAGAGAAATAAAGCTAGGGGGCAACCCCAGAAAGAACAAAAAGGGAGAGTAGAAGGGGGAGAGGAAGAGGCAGAGGGAAAGAGGAAGGAGAAGGGAGGGAGAAAGGGAGAGGAGAAGACACTCAGGTCCAGGTGGCAAAGGAGGTGCCCTCACAGCTCTGCGGTAGACTGTGGGATCCGCTCTGGGATCTTGGTAAGTTTCAGGTTGGAACATTCCACCACGTTGGCTTCACAGCGGCATTTGTGAGGACAGACAGCATCACTGTTGCATTCACTGTTCAGCTGGTAATCTTCTGTGCCTGGCTCGAGAGAAAGAGTCATGAGAAATCAGGAAGGGGTGCTTGGTGCAGGACCACCCTGTTCATAAAAGCCTAAATCTAGCCTGTCCCCAGTTAAGCATGCAGAGACATCAAGACCCACGTCGAAGCCCTCCACCACACAAACCCTCCCAGGGCTCACACATGGATCTCTTTTCTCATCCACACACCTCAGAGGTCCCTTACCTGGAAGGAAGTACTGTTCTTTTGCTGTATAGAAGAATAAAACAAAACAAAGAACTGGCTGATTGATTAGAGAAAGCACTGGGAACCCGTACCTGCCCTGCTCCAATCTAATAACTCATATAGATGACCCAGGGACAGAATTCAACAGCCTAAAGTCATGGCCCAAGAGTCTAGCAGATATCTCTAAAGTGGTTACAGAGAATGCTTCTCTATAAATCATGGAAAAGCTCTGATTTCCAAAAGCAAACCCCACATTTGCCACCTATCATCTGTGTGACATTAACCAAGATGCTGAATCTCTCCAGACCTCAATTCTTATCTGTAAAATGGGGGAGTTGGAACAGATGGCCTCCTGAGGTTCCCTTCAGCTCAAGATCCTCTGAAAATCAGGGGACTGGACAGGATCTCTAAGATGCAGCCCCGACATTCTGTGACTGATGCTGAAAGGTAGCACTGTATTTATATTGTGTGTTCAGGCTAAATTATAGAAAAGATCCATCACAGGAAAGGAAAGGTCAGGAACTATTTTCATTTTGCGGGTGGGAATACAATATAGTAATGAAGTATCTTAGATCTAAAGGGGATTTTAGAGGCCATCTAGTCCAAGTTTCCCATTTTACAGATGAGGAAACTGAGACCCAGAGAATCCAAGAGCTGCCCAAGGTGGGAAAGCCAGCACCAGAACCCAGGTCTCAACTCTCAATTTGGTTTTTGGCACTTCCCATTTGAGAACCAGGCATAGACTTCAAGGGTGGCAATTCTCAGTCCCAAACATTGAGCCCTGCGGCCCCAATCCACATGATACTTATTTTGGTATAAGCTGCAGAAAGCATTCTAACTGGATGAAGGAATAGAGGAACCTGTGATTTCACTGTCACTAGGTTCTCACTTCTCAGGTCTCCCAAGAGATCAAAAAGTCGTGTGAAGAACTCTGTTGGGCAGTCTGGTGACAAGGTTATGGGGGCTTGTTTCTGTTAACTCTTGAGCCCTAAAACTTCCCTGAGAAAGGAAACAGAAAGACAGTTACCTGAGCACCGGAATTTCTTGCTTTTGATCTGCCCAATGCGCTTGTTGGCCAGGCGGCGGGGGCTGGCACAGCGGGCTCCACTAGTTTCAATCGGGTTTGTTCGTAAGAAATCTGCCAACCACTTCATGTTGCAGTCACAAATGAATGGATTCTGAGCCAAGTGCCTTTCCAAAGTGAAGACAAATAATAAATAAAGAAAAAAAGGATAAAAACCTCCGTCTAGGTTAGCCCCTCTCTCCAAACCTTTCCCCCTCTCCCTTAAAGCCTAGTTAACCATGAAGGTGAGGGAAGAGAAGCAAAAAATTGGGCAGGGGGTGGCACTGGCAGGAGGACGCTGTTCAACCATGGGTACAGGGCAGGGTAGGGGAGGGTACAGGGCAGGGGGGCTGTGGGAATGAAAGGGTGGGGAGTGGTCAAGAGGGCTGACAAGGCAGGGTTGGGGGTGTTACAAGGAGTGGTGGGAAGAGGTGAGGAGCTGACAGGGAGGGATATGGGTCAGGATGACAGAGGAAGGAGCTGATGTGGAAGGGGGTGGGACATGAGCTGGGAAGGAAGGGTAAGGGCATGACAGAAGGAGTGATGGGGAATGTGAGGCAGATGCCCACTGAAAAGGGTGAGATGATACAGATTCGGGGGAAAGATCACAAGGGAAGGGGCCACTGGATTGGGTTCCATAGGAAGCAGAATGTACGTTCAGCCCCCTAAGGGGGCCTTCAACCTCAGGCCTTATAGCTGCAGCTCAAGGGGTGCTGGGAAGTGAAGGCTTGGAGAGGAAAGAGCTAAGGAATGGGATGCTCCATCAGCCAACACACTCCCTCCCTCTGGCTTCTGGGCATTTAAAATCCCAGGCAATTACTTCCCTACCACTTGGATCCCCGGGGATCCTCGGGCATGTCAAGAGCCAGCATGCTTATGAGAAGCCAGAAGGAACAGAGGCTTCAGCCCCGCAACCAACCAAACCATAGAGAGATGGCCTTAGCGGGAATCTCTGACCTAGAGACGATTTTCACAGAATCGCCAGCTTTTATAAGGCCATTTCATCCATCTTCCCAGCTTCAGGCAGGGCTATGCCCAAAGCACAGGGCAGACATATACCATATCACCTTCTACCACCCTCCCGTCTACAAAGCAAATGCTCAACAGGAAATTCTTACTCTTTATGTTTCCCAGTTGTGGCAATGGGTTTGCCTTTCACCTGGCCTGAACAGCCAGCAGAATGTATTATTCTTTTTTGTTTTGCTTTGCTTTTTGGAAGGCAATTGGGGTTAAGTGACTTGCCCAAGGTCACACAGTTAGTAAATGTTAAGTGTCTGAGGCCAGATTTGAACTCAGGTCCTCCTGACTCCAGGGCCAGTGTTCTATTCACTGTGCCACCTAGCCACCCCCCAAGAACGTATTCCTAAAACAGCTCACAGAGACTAATTATTTGTGATCAGTGATTAGGAAACACATGGCTGTCATCTGTGTAAATCTAACTGATGCTTTTGGGGATTAATGCCATGATAGCCTCAGGAGTTCCCTGCTTTATTAACTGATCTGATCTGAAGAATAATCCATAATGTCACCTATTAACTTGCTCCATTGTTAAGTCCTCCTGGCTGAAAATTCAAAGCAGCACTCTCCCCCCCTGCTGCCTAGTGTAGAACTAATAATACAGTGACAAATTTATACTGCAATTAAAGGTTTGCAAAAGCACTTTCCTCACAATGGCCCTGTGAGGGAGGCAGTTCAAGTATTATCATCTCTATTTTATGGATGAAGAAATTAAACCTTAAAGAGGTTAAGTGACTTACCCATGATCACATAGTTCCTAATTGTCAGTTAGGCCTGCCCCATCAGGCTGCACTCCTCTGGACTTTTCCATCATGCCCCAGAAACCTCCCAATCCTGGAAGATCCCTTCAGCCCTGGGACTTACACCTCAGAAGCACCCGCTGCCCCTGGGGTCCTGCCCTCTGATTGGAGGTCTCCTCCCAGAACCTCCACTTAACAACAAGGCAGACCAGGCCAGCCATTTCCTCATTCCCTGGCTGGCTGAGCTCCTTTGGACATCATGCAAAGAAACCTTCTATTTCCACTTTTTTTTTTTAGCTTACTTTTATGTTGTATTCCCTGTGCTCTACACCTAGTAAGTACTTTAACAAATGTTTCTGGACTGACTGACTAACCCAGGGTTTCATAAAGGCCAGGGCCCTTGCCACTATACCACACTGTCTACCCAATTCTGCAGGCCATCTCATCAAATTTGCCAGGTCTCACACAGCTAAGGCTAAAACCCAAGTCTCAAGGACCGCAAATTTAGGTGAAGATCTTTTAATACTATATGTCACTCAGATCCTCTCTCTATCATAGATCTAGAACTAGAATCAATGAATCATCAATCAATCAGAAGTTTGTAGTTCTAGAACTGGAAAGGGCTTTAAAGGTCTTCTAGTGGAGGTTGGTTTGGTCTGGAGGATTTGTCAGGTGTTTTGTGGGATTTTTCAGCCTGGGGAAACAGACCCAGAGGGGTTAAATTACGCATTAATGTGCCCACAGCTAGTATGCCCAGATGCTGGATTTGAACGCAGGTCCTCTAATAGCAAATCCAACACTTTTCTACCATACCACAGCACCTCTCATTCAACACAGGGATTTCACAGATGAGGAAATTGAGTTCCTGAATAAAGATTTGACTGATTTGTCTTGGAGTTAATTAGGTCTACCCAACCTGGGTTTTGCACCTAGGTCCTTGGACTTCCAATCTGGTAATCTTTTCATTATGCTACATTGCCTCTTTTAATCCATTATAAGTTGTTGGGGTTTTTTAAATCCATTTTCAGCTGCTGACCTTTGGCAAGAAGATGTGTTTGCTGATTTTCTCCAGGGAAGATTTTATATCTATTTGAAAATTCATCAGAGTGTAGGGGCTGGTAAGTGAACTCTCCCAAGGCTCCATTACTATACACCTGCTTATGCTTAAATGCACCAACACCTGCATAGCCTACTTCCATCAATTTGGATCTTAGGAGAAATCATTGTATATTTCTGCTGAAAACTGTTCTACTCTGTATTTTAAAATCTTCTGGGATTGAAGGGAAGTATATTCATTTTAAATTTCCTGGATCTGTGGCAAAAGCAGGCTGTAAAATTTCCACTACTGTGATTAAAAAGAATGGTTAATGGATAACCTTAAACACTACATGCAAATAATCATTCCATGCAAGACTTAGCTTCAAAGGGCAGAAAGCTCAGTACAAGAAAAGATTATGTGGAGAAAACATTTCTTCTCTTGCTTTGAAAACCCCCACTAATGCCTGATTCTCGTGCTTCTTTCTGGATTTGAAATGTCTTCGGGTTCTCAAAAGTTCTATCTGCAGAGAGTTAGCTCTGACAGGTCCTACCCAGAGGCCTAATGACAGACTGTGTATGTCTATTCGTCAAGGACTAGCCTAGCTAAATTCAGAGACTTACTTGGCAGCAAATAGATAACTTTTATTATTCTTTTTGGCTACAACAATTCTTGAAGGCCAAATACTAAGTTACTGAGGTGTTGGAATCTTTATCAGTAGGGGGAGTGCTACTAGTACTGATTACAGATCCTTGGGATTATCTTTTCTGTTCCTGATTATGGAAGGGAAAGGTAGCAAAGAGCTGATCAGAGTTCATGGAAAGCCAACTTCAGGTTTTGCCTGTATTGGCAGAAAGCTGCCCTGGTTAGGGATCTTTCACTGGGGCCATCAGGGCTACCTTAAAGGAGAACTTCAGACCATCAACACAAAAAAGTTAACTGAATGTCTTCAAGTTAAGGGAAAACCCATGTGAGTGGGATTTTCCTGGTCCTGAGAATCTGAGATTTAAACTAATAAATGGTTCTTAAAGAGAGCCAGCAAAGTGGTGGGAAGAGTTTGCAGAAGTGTGGAGCAGAACTCACAGGAAACTGGGAGTTCAGAGCAAGCTAGATGGTTGGGAGGAGAGGACACTTCCAAAGGAGATAGATAGGCTTGTGAGTAAATATTGGACTTGCATTTGTTTGTGGGAAGGCTAAAGGATGCTGTGGCTCTCTGTGCTATTGTGGCTTATTGATTTCTTTGCTATTATGATGGAATTGGCTTACTAGTTTTGGGATTGGGTTTTCTGGTGTCTGAATAAATGTTTTCCCTCTGTCTTCTAAAAAAAAAAGAGAGAGCTATTAAAGAAGGGTGTTTTTGGGGTGTTTGTATTTCTTTAAATCTAGTTCTAATCTCCATATACTTTATCACATATACAGTAATTAATAAAAATAAAAATAAAATTAATAAAACAGTCATTAGATATAAGTGATAGCTAGAGAGATTCTTCCACAAAAGTCCTATTCCAAGATAAAAAGTCTCTAGTCATGATCCTGGTGAAAGCTTGTATTTGGGGACTGAGGACTAGCATAGCTAAGTATTGAGAAGTTAGTCACCAGCAAATTGACCACTAAGTGATAAATTCTTCTGCCATGAGGAACCATGAAACAAAGGAAAAAGACATAATGCACTCCTGCTTCTGTAGTGACCATGACAAAGCAGCAAAAAAGAGGCAGATGGTAGAAAGAACAATTTTTAAGGTATCTTCAAAAATTAAACTTCTGAGGCTCTAAATGTGAAATCTTTGTCTAGTGACCAACAACTGAACTGTATCCCCATTGACATTCTTGACATCAGTTAAATTAAATATCATAAGGAATGGAATTATAGCAGAATGGAAAGATAGCTTAAAGTTCTTCTCAAAGAGGCTAAAAGAAGAGTTTGTAAAGTTTCAATGAGCATCCAAAGACCAGCAATGCCATTCATGGAACACTTGGTCATGAGATGACAATGCTAGTTAACCATGAACATAAGCAAACGTTACCACGAAGAGAACCATAGCTTATGAACCAACATTTATTGCAAAGAATAAGTTGAAAAATTCCATAAACACCAACAAATCCTCCAAACCAAGTCAACAAATGTCTTGATGCTCAGTGACTTCACTGTGAAAATGGGTACAAGGCAAGACGATGACAAATAATAAGCAAAAGTGGGCAAAGGCTTGCAGAGTATTCAGAAATCTCATACCTGTATGCCATGAACACTTACTTTAAGAAGAGAATATGAAGGACATGACAAAACATAGCAAGAAACCAGCCAGACCTTAGTAGATAGGAAATGAGTCATCTGTCTGTGTTAGACCATTAACTGGTAGTACAAAAGCCAAAGTCACACCAAATTGGAAGAATGAAGATGAAAAAGAAAAAAGAAACTACATGTTATTGTAATACCTCCAATCAATCATTATTCATCAAGTATTTATTAAGTGCCTGTTGTGAGCTAGATACTATTCTAGGCTCTAGGGATGCAAAATAAAATTAAACAATTTCTGTCCTCAAGAAACTTATAATCTGAGAAGACAGCATGCACATATATAAGTATATATGAGTTAAGTAAAATCAATACATAAATACAAGATAATGTTGAGGGGAGGGTATGAGCATCTGGGGAAATCAAGAAAGGCCTCCTATAGAAGGTAACATTTGAACCGAGTTTTAAAGGAAACTAGGGATTCTATGAGGCAAAGGTGAGGAGGAAGTGCATTCCAGGCAGAGGGGACAACTTCCAACCCAACCTGTTTAAACAAGCTATTGACAAAAAAAAAATGGGAAATAAGAATAACATATATTTGTGCAATGCTTTAACATTTGCAAAGTGTTTTCCTCTGCAAAGTGGATAACAAGTAAAGACGTTGACTGTGATTATGATCATTTCTTAGACAAGTGTGACCAATGTAAGACAGCTGGCACAAAGATAATGCCAAATGAGCCCAGAAACTGTCTCAGTCAGAAAACCTTGATCCTCTTGCCACATAGAAAGATGTGGCAGCCGAAGGTGACAAGGGTTTGGAACGCAAGTTCCTTCGTAAAATGTTTCAGAAAAGGATTGTAGATCACAAGCTCATA
>WOXC01001162.1:0-18179 GCA_011680675.1 Gymnobelideus leadbeateri
ATCTAATCTCTCAAATCTAGTCATCACTTACACATAGGACTCCATTTGGGGATTTCTTGACAAAAATACTGAAGTAGTTTGCTGTTTTCTTCTCCAGCTCATTTTATAGATGAGGAAACTGAGGAAAACAGGATTAAGAGACACAGCTAGTAACGCTCTGAGGTTAAATTTGAACTCAAGAAAATGAGTGTTTCTGACTCCAGGCCTAGCACTCTATCTATGGCACCACCTCAATGCCCCTCATGCCTCCTACTTACACTCAACCTCAAATTGTCCTCAGTCTTTTGAAATCCAACAAGAAACAAACTCTCCAGTCTATTAATTACAATCTCAGCTTAATTATCAGTCATTCATTATTTATTGCATCTGTATTTTGTGGGACTCATTTTCTAGACACTTTGTTAGACAAGACTAGACCCAAGAATATTGGGTTCCAACACATTTGAGGTAAAGTATGCCTGATTAGAGAAATGACAACTTTTAAGGGATATATTCTGCTTAAAGAAGCATAAGGAGAGCATTAATTCAAAGCAGATGACATTTAACTTAAAGAATAGGTAAAAAAAAAGATTTTCTCAGTAATCATGGCAGGTATTTACCCACAGATTACCATAACACCAGTGGAGATAAGCACACTTGGGAGTGTACATAGAGGTCATAAAGATAAAAAAAAAATACATGTGTCCAGTCTACACAGGTAAATGGGTACAAAAACTAGAAATATCTGTATGTAATATACACTCATGAAGATTACACATGTAAGGGCATTACTACTTCTTAATACTTCTGGTGCTCTGGAGCAATAGGTGTCACTGATGATGCAATTATGCTACTCTCGTTTTGGAAATTTTTTTCTCAGTTGGACATAGCATTTTTTTTTCTGCCATGAGTCATGCTTCCTATCTCCACTGGGTGTTTTTACTGGCTTTATCTCTGGCATTTATCTCTGTCTACCCTCTGTTACAGTGCATCTGCTGGGAAGCTTCTCCCTTTTAGGAGAAGGCCAAACTCTTAGCATATAACCTGAAACTATGAACCACTACACCCAGATAGAAAACCAACAGAAGCTTCAGGATGTTGTATATTATAAGAATATTGTGTATATCCTGTAAGCATATTAATTTATGATTTTTCTCCTACTATAATAGAAGTCCCTTGCGCAGAAAACTATATGATTTGGGGCTAGAAAACACCTAACCCATATCAAATACCAAATTGTTTATCTAAGTCTCACTCAAACTACTTTAGAGACTACCCAAAAGAGCTCCAAAAGAAAAAAATGTTATACTAAGGTGTCTCAACTGTATGAAAATACCTATGTTTGCCAAACAAATGTACCTGCTGTGTAGAGGTTTTGGGGAAGAACAAAGTAGATAGGTGAAGCATAGGCATCTTGGTTTCAGTTAGTAGATTCCTTCTGCTACTTTTTAAGGATAAGAGCAGGATAAGGATTGTGTCTACAATTTCACTGATATAGGCAACTTTCAGATGAAGAAACTCCTTCCATTAATGTAGGTAAAATAAAGTCCTAAAGAATTACCCAGGGCACAGGGTCTAAGAGACTTATCCAGGGTCACAAAGTTAGGATGTATCAAAGGTGGTATAGGACAGTAAGTTATCTTGACTTTAAGACCCATCTTCTAAGTAAGATGTCACACCTTCTCTCACCTGTTACATGCAGAAGTCAGAAAATAGCAATGGTAGCATTCAAAAATACAACCCTAAACCTTTTACAAACCTCTTTTCTTAGTACAATTCTGGGAGGTAGGTAAGTGATAAGTTTTACCACATTTTCAAATGACTTCAAGACTCCCATTAGTTCAGTGACATGCCTACAATCACGTGACCAGTTAGCAGCACAGCTGGGATTCAAACCCAGACCACCATTTCAAGGCATGGCCTCTTTCGACACTATTTGACTTCATGGAGTCAAACTTGAGTTCTGACACTTCTTGTCTGTGTCAACTTAGACAAGTTGGTAGAATTGCATAAAAAAGACTTTACATGTCATCTAGACCTAGCCCTCTTATTTTACAGATTAGGAAACTGAGGCCCATGGATGTCAAATGACTTAATCAGAATAATATAGATAATAGTGATCTCAAACTAGATGACTTTATAGTTCTGAATATGACATCCTACCCCACTGGTAGTAAATGGCAGAGCTGAGATTAGGGCCAAGGCCTATGATGCCAAGCCAATGCTGTTTTATAGTCAGTGTTTGCATTAAAAATCTAGTCATTGAACAGTGTCTTAAATTTTCCTAGAAGATGCTATTTTTAACATCCTCCCTGTCTCTCCCAAACCCACCCACCCTAATCTAGATTGGCTAACATGGTGTTCCACTGCTTAGCTGGGGAGCAGAATATACCTTAAAGCTTCAGGGTTCAGCACCAGGGTGCTGAAATTGAACTAAAGGGGATATGACAAGCTTCTCCATGCTCCTGTCTCTCCCAGGCATTTGCAGATGAAAGCCCCAGTGCCTTTGATCACCAGAAAATTTGGCTATCCCCCTCGCCTAATGTTATTAATCTTTAATTCCTTTTCGTTCCATCTATTCTCACACTTAAGGTACCCTTTTCTTCATTAATTCTGACATCAGCCGGATGAATTCCTGTGAGGCCTGAGGCACTGCAGTTCTCTCTTCAAATACCAAAGGCCAGATTTTTAAAAGACAGGCATAATCTTTTTTGCCCACATGAATTTGTGTAACAATATTGCCAATTAGCCCCTTGTACCAGCCAAATAAATTGCCTGAGAGTCAGCACTGGGGAGGGGCTGGGTTTTGGCAGTGTGTGTAATTGACCATGCAAATACTGGGAGGGACCAAACCCCTACCTGTCAAAATAGACCTTGTTAAGACCTCTTTCAACATTTCTCCTTGAAAACTAACACCCCAGCAATTTGGATTTGTTCTTTCTTCCCAAGACACTCAAAGTCCCCCTGAATTGACAGCTTATGTTTCCTGCCCCCAATTACATACACACACACACACACACACACACACACACACACACACACACACACAATTTTATATGTATACACATATACACAGATATATACATATATAAGAAATCTCTGAATATTATGATTCTTACACATACATGTACACATATATGTACAGAGATTTCTCTAATAAAATAAATTAGGTTAGGAAAAAGGTAAATGTTAAAAGTCAGTACTGATTTCTCAGCTCTCTTACTCCTTAGAGAGATAAATCATTGCTGAATTTCTTTTTACTTCAAAGGGAGACTCATTCTTGGCTGAGCTAAAAGGTATGAAATAAAGATAGCCTGAATTTATAAAGAACACTTTTGTTAATCAATCAGTTCATTTTTAGGCTGCTAGGTGGTGCTATACTTGGAAGGAGGAAGAACTAAGTTTAAAGGTTCCCTCAAACACTTATTAGCTATGTAGTCTTGTTTAAGTTACTTTATGTCTCTATGACTCAGTCTCCTCATCTATAAAGTGGGGTTATAATAATACCTATCTTACAGAGTTGGTGTGATAACAAAATGAATTAGTATTTTATAAGCACTTTGCAAAACTTATAAAGAGCTATAAAAGTGCTAGGGGATTATTGTTATCACAAATAATAAGGTAGAGATAATCAGGTGTATTCACCAAATTTGATTTAGTTTGACTTTCCCAAACTTCTCAATTGCACCTTCTGCTAAAACTAAACAATAAAATGGACCGATTGAACGATTTCCTTCAATTCCATTGTTCTTCTTGTAACAAGCTTTTATGAAGTGCTTATTATGATCAAGGTACTGTCTAAAGTTCTAGGAATGAAATTATAAAAATGGCATTACCCATAAGAAACTGATTTTCTAGTAGGGAACATCCAACATGTAGAAAGACAAAAAAATTAAATAAAATTATATATAGATATGGATATGTGGAGAGAGAGAGAGAGAGAGAGAGAGAGAGAGAGAGAGAGAGAGAGATAAAGCAATTTCATAGGAGGATCCCTGACAACTCAGAGCATCAGAGAAGACCAAGAAGACAAGATTTAGGAGGCTGTATTTAAAACTGAACCTCAAGAAGAGCTAAGTATTGTACTATGTAAAGGTAAAGAGTGAGTGCATTCTAGGTAGTAGAGACAACTTGTTCAAGAGAATGGAGAGGGGAGATAAAATATCAACTGTTATATTAATATCAAGAAGTTGACCAGTTTGTTAAGTAGGTAGAAGACATGAAGGTGAGTGAAATGAAGTCTGGAAATGTAGGTGGCAATAAGACTTGGATTAAATACTGAATTAGAGAGTCTGTATTGTATTCTAATGGTAATAGGGAGGCGCTGAAGTTTCTTGAGCAGGGGAGTAGCATATCTCTCTTTTAGTAGTAATAATTTGACCAAGTATGTGGAAAATGAATTAGAGGAAAGAAAGATGAATATGAAGGAGACCAATTTGGAGATTATTGCTATAGACAAGGAAAAAAGTGGTCAGGGCCTAAGTAAGGATGGTGGCCTTTGTGTTTGACCTTTTTTTTTTTTTTTTTTGGTTTTTGGAGGGCAATTGGGGTTAAGTAACTTGCCCAAGGTCACACGGCTAGGTTTTTATTTCTGTGTGTGTTAAGTGTCTGAGGCTGGATCTGAACTCAGGTCCTTCTGACTCCAGGGCCAACACTCTACTCACTGCGCCACCTAGCCACCCCTGTGTTTGACCTTTAATGAAGTTTTTAATGGGCTAGAAGGAGTATAAAATATCTTTCTTGGGGAAGAAAGCATATAATGATCATCAGTGACAAAATACTACTCATCCCCTACTATTTCTTTTTGCTTTTCTCTAAAAGAAGCAACTTTGAACTGAAAATTTATAACCAACAAGCAATTATTAAGCTCTTACTAGTATGCTAAATACTATGCTAATGTTGAAGATGTGAAAGATTAAAAAAAAAAGAGTTCCATCCTTAAGAAGCTTATATTATAATGTGGGAGACATCATACATAAATCAACACTGGCAAGATAAATTTAGAGGAGATTGAATGTCCCCTTGGTAACTCACATTGGACCCAAATCATGGTGAAAATACAGTGACAGATGATACTTAGCTGATTTAAATTAGTCCACATAACCTAGTTCAAAAGGATTATATTCCATATTTCATAAAACTTGAATATATAGGTTTAAAAGATCATGGAATTAGAAGCCAATGGGATCATCATCTCTGACACCTGAACATATTTGGGGCCATGTCAGCCAACATCCCCCAGCCCTCACCTTAATTTTATGCATAAGGAGGCTGGAGTCCAGAGAACTGAAGGGAACCACCCAAAGTCACAAGGTAGGAAATAACCCATCTCTGAATTACTTTTAGAGCTTTTGAGCTATTACAGGATGCGATATAGACTTTGTATTTAATTCTCTGTGTGTTAATTGTGTTTGAACACCATAGAGAAAGAGAAAGGGAGGAAGCTAAAAAATAGACATAGTCAAATTTTGTTCTGGTGTTCTAAAAGGGAAATAATAGGTATTGTATAAACTGTAGACTAGTGAGCATGGTGTGTGTACAGGTAGAGGAGGGGGGTAGAAACTGATCTAATAACAGTCATTGTGGAAGCACGTGGCAGAATACACACACACACACACACACACACACACACACACAATCTAAGGGGTTTAGTTATCTACAAACTCAATAAAAGACTGTAATGTAATATTAAGGTCATTAGGTGATATAGTGGATAAGTGCCAGGTCTGGAGTCAGAAAAACTCATCTTCCTGAGTTCAAATCAGTCCTCAGACACTTAATACCTATATGACCCTGGGCAAGTCACTTAACCCTATTTGCCTCAGTTTCCTCATCTTTAAAATGATATGGAAAAAGAAATGGTAAACCACTCCAATATCTGTGCAAAGAAAATCCTAAATGGGGTCATGAAGAGTCAGACTTGATTGAAAATGACTGAACAACAACAAAATGTCATGTTGGGGTAGGAGGGAGTTATTAAAACCTACATTGATAGAGTAAGGTGGAGAAAAAGTGAGACAATGCTCATCCAGTAATCTTCTCTGGTCATGCAGAGTATTATGATTTATTCTGGATGCCACACTTCAAGAGGATTTTGAGAAATAGAGAGAAAATGATAGAGGGTTTTCAGTAGAATGTGAGCTCCTTGAAAGCAGGGACAATTCCATTGTTAGCCCCAATGTCTTTTTGTAGACTAAGCACTTAAACAATTTTTGTTGAATTGAACTAAATAATATCTAAAAGTTTAGGAAAGATTTCAAAGGATTCATGGGGATGGAAATATCTTGAAAAGGATTTTATGAAGGCACAATGAGAAAAATATGATGCAAAAGAAAAGGAGAGAGATTGTATAAAGATGGACACACAGGAATTCATATAGAAATTTAGATTTTGTATGTATTTGGTTTTATGTTGCCTCCTTCCCTAGATTGTGAGCTCCTTGGGAGCAGGGACTGCATTTTGCCCTTTTTTATATCCTCAGCACTTAGCACAGTGCCTGGCATGCAGAAGGCACTTAAGAAATGGTTTTTGATTGGTTTTTAAAAGGGGTTTATAAAAAATCAAAACAAAAACAGGTTTTGGAGAATGAATATAAACTCTAAGCATTATTTAATTTTTCAAAATATCAGCAAGGAAAAGATGGAAACAGGCAGATTTTTTGAAATTAAATTTATTTTTCAATTAACAGAAGTTTGCTTTATCTCTTCTCAACACCTCTCCAAAGTGGGGGGCGGGGGCGGAGGGAGAGAGACAATGAAACCAAAGTCTCCTAACAAATGAACAGAGTAAAGGAAGATGAAACCCAACATTGCTCATGTGGAAAAATATGCCTTACTCTGCACCCTGAATCCATCGCCTTTCTGTGAGGAGTTGGGTAGCTTTTTTCATCACTGGGGCACTGGAACTGTAGTTGGGCACTGATTTCCTACAATCTGAGTTATGTCAAAATGGAATGGAATTCCTACTAAGGTAATGAGCTCCATATCACTTGATGGTAGGAAATTCTTGCATTTGTAGGTATCCAGACTATATCTCTTCTAAGGTTCTTTCCCATGCCCATGATCCAATGAGTAAAGAATAACAAAAAAGAGTAGCTGTAAGAGAATCAGGGGACTTAGTGAAACAAATAGTAGGACACTCTTCTTCTAAATATTCAAGATTGAATTATATCCCTTCATATTCTCTTTTATGCCAACAAGCAACAACCCCTCAATTCTTATCACCTCTTGGGAAAAATAGTTTCGAAGAGAATAGTTCCCAAAATCTCCAACTGTTTGGTTGTCTAATAGTACCTGTGAACCTCCTACATGGCATTGTTTGAGCATACTATCTCAAAAGAGCATTGTTTAAGAGAACAGGCACAGTGAGAGAGAAAGCCATGGCAAAAAGAACAATGAATTATCAGGAGAAGTTTCCACAACGATGGTGAAAAAGATATTCTTAAGTGTGAGCATAAACTTTGTGATGGGAAGCTGTAAACCTTCAGCTGTGGGTAGCCTCACTGGTTCCAACTGGGTCTTTATAAATGCTTACAAACCCATCAAGCTTCACACATACTTCATTAAAGTAACAATGGAGGATAGAATTGTGTGTGTGTGTGTGTGTGTGTGTGTGTGTGTGTGTGTGTGTGTGTGTGATGTTGGAGTAAGGGGAGTCTGTGTGAGCCTGGTATAGAAAAGTAGAACATTGTTCTGACACTGTATTCACCTGCACTGGGTTACTCTTAGAGGGCAGGTGTGCTAACAGTGCTTCTTAGACTGTGGGTCCTGATGCCAAACGGGATCGCAAAAAATTTGGCAATAGTAAAAGGTTTTTCAACAGCCCAAAATTAGTTAAAAATCAAATGCATAATGAATCTGAGGTCTTTCTGGCAGTGCTTTCCCGTGTTATATTGCACAATTTCACCACAGCCTTGGTTCTGAACACTCAGCATGTGCACTTAGCACTATGTATGCCATAATACCATGCAATACCAACAAATTCTTCTTCTTTTTTAAACAAATGCTTTATTAACTTCTGTTTTACATCATTCATTTCCGCCAGATTTTGAGTTACAATCATTTTCCCCCCGTTATTCCCCTACACAACCTCCCAGAATAGCAGTCCCACAAGATATCGCTTTCTCCAGTCTGCTCTCTCCCATACCTTCTCCCATACCCCCTTCGACTTTTCCATTAGAGGAAGGTGAATCTTTGTGTCCCAATGCCTGCACATCTTATCTCCCAATTATAAGCAAAAGAGTATTAATAATAGTATTTATATATATTTGAAACATTTAATGTTAAAACCTCGAATTTCAGATCCATTTCCTTCCTCCCTTGTCACCCATTCCCTCTGGGGAAATAAGTAATTCAGTATATGTTGTACACGTCTAGCTATGCAAAACATTATCATAGTAGATATATTGTACAAGGCTGCTTTTAATTCCCTCCCACTCATCCCGCCCAACAAATTCTGTCAAAATGGGAAAAGGGAATCACAAGTGGAAAGCCCAAAGAAGGGACAACTAGGTGGCACAGTGAATAGAGCACCCACCCTGGAGTTAGGAGGACCTGACTTAAAATCTAGCCTCAGACACTTAACACTTACTAGCTATGTGACATTGGGCAAGTCATTTAACCCCAATTGTGCTTCCTTCCCCATTCCAAAAAGAAAAGAAAAAGCCCAAAGAATCCACAGATTTTCACAGGTAGCCATCTGAGCTTTGGATAGCTGATTCATACCTTACCACTCTGTGTTATCACAAAAGGGCTCATTTATTCTTGTAGCAAGAAAGAGCTCTATTGCCACATGGAAAGGACTCCTCCTAGGTGCTTAGGCTTTCCCACCATTTTCCAACTCAAGGTTGGCTGCTTTCATCAGCCTGACCTCTCCAGTCCATCCAAGATCTGAGATCCAACTTCTTTTGGATCCAAACCAACATGGTGTCAACCAACTGAAATCTGGACTTTTTCAGAAATATAACCAACTACGTGGGGGGCATTTTAAAGATGCTGAGGATTGGGGTCATAAGATAAAAGCCAACTGGGATCTGAGAATATCTAGCTATGCTAGGGTGCTGCAAAGGGCAATGATGATGAAGTTACAAGCCTAAGTGCTCATTTGTGTTTATGTGTACATCTCGTTCCACACTAAATGATGGGGAAAGGATGCCAGGAATGGCCATTTATATGTGCTAAAGTATTAGTCATTTAACCTCTTTATGACCTAGACCAGGTGTGGGGAACCCAAGGTCTTGAGACCATATGTGACCTTCTAGGTCCTCAAGTATGGCCCTTAGATTGAATCCAAACTTCATAGAATAAATCCCCTTAATAAAAGAATTTGTTCTGTAAAATTTGGATTCAGTCTAAAGGTTGTACCCAAGAACTTAGAAGGCCTTGAGGCTGCAGATTCTCCACCCCTGACCTAGATGGTTCTCTAAAATAAGAGTTCCTATCCTTTCACATCATGGACTACTTTAGCAGTTTTGGACTGCTTTGACAATTTGGTAAATCTTATGAATTACTTAGAATATTATTTTAATGCATAAGATAAAATACACGGATTATAAAGAAACCTATACATACATGATAGTAACTAGTTAAGGATTTTGCTCAAGGGTTGGTAGAAGATGCTATTTTAGACCCATGGTGCTTTTGGAGAAGGCTCAGAGCCAGGGGTTGAACTGAGTAGGGGAAAGAATGTTAGCACTTCTTCCTGGGGCAGGCAGAAGGGACACAGTAAGGTATAGAAAGAGACAAAGGAAGGTGATTCATCTCAAGCATCTTTGTGAAAGACTTTGAAACTGAGACTCTTAGAACTGATCTGCAATAGGGTAGGAAGCCAACACAGGGCTTTAGAGAGAGAGAGAATGGCATGTTTCTCTGAAAGATTAAAAGATGAGTAGTATGGGCATGGAAATTTTGGCACTAGGAGAGGCCATAGTAATCCATGTGAGAAATTTCTAGGGTCCAGTCAAGACCTGTAGTAATAGAATCAAATTATTACAGGCACATAAAACAGCAGCACTAGAAGACGTCTTAAAAGCAGTCATCTCTCTGCTAGTCCTTCAATGTACAGATGGAGGAACAGAGGTCTCAAAGGAATTAAATGATAAACTAAGATGACAGAAGTGGTAAATAGTAGATCAGGAATTTCAACCAGGTCTTCTGATTCCAAATATATTGTTTGTCAGGAAAATGTAGAAAATCAGGTGCAGATAGAAGTGAAATCACTAGTCCACCATAATAAATTTAGGGGACACATCAAGATCAATCACGTAAGTGACTTGCTTTAAGTTACACAAGTGGTAAATAACAAAAATCACACTTGAATCCAGATCCTTTCATTCTTAAGCTAGTCCTCCTTCCATTCTAACACACACACACACACACACACACACACACACACACACACACATCTCATAACTAATTGGCAAGTAGGAAATGGCAGTGATGTTTTGATGATCATTCCAGATTTGTTTACTTGAAATGATGGGTCATAGTGGCTAACCACAATGATGGACCATTGGGAAGAGAAGATCATCCCAAGAGGAAAAAAAGCAAATCCATCACTGCCGTAGTCAACATTATTATATGACAGGAAATCTAGTCTGTGGCAGTTATAGAAAAAAGGGTTTGTGTAAATTAACCAAAGATGAATTTGGCAACGCACAAGTTTCTTTTTATGATCTATAGCATTGTGGGATTAAGTGAATACAATTTAAGTCAATTATTAAGCATTTATCAAGCACTTACTATCAAAGGCACGTAAAACACCGTGCTAGACTTTAGGGAAACAGACCACCAACACTAAAAAATCAAGTTTCTGACCTCAGGGAAATTATTTTAATAAGCAACAACATGAGCACATTTAAGTAGCTTGAAAATCTGCACAAAGTAATAAGTGGATGCACAAGAACTTCTGTAGGTAGTCAGACTTAAGCTGAGCCATGAAAGAAGTAAAAAACATCCTAGCATACCTACCACTAACATTTATATGTTGCTTTAAAGGTTGAAAAATCCTTTACAGACATCATTTCATTTTGAATAAGTATAAATTAAAACTCACAAAAGAACCAAATAACTTAAGAGACTAACCTTCAGATTTTTTTTTATAACCTTGACAAAGATGAATGGTACCAGATATTTAGACACTCATGTCCATAGAATGAGATGTCTCAGGCATCACCAACGTAGAACTAAGACGAGGCATTCTAGGGGACAAACTTTCTTACCCCATGGAGATCTCATCTTCACTTCTCTCAGTTTTCAATAAAGGAGACCAGTTAATCAAAAAAGTTTATTTGTTTTCCATTGGATCATTAATGCCAGTCAAAGAAGTCAACAGTGTCAAAAATACATTCCCCCTACAAAGAAACAATGTCGCTTCAGATATTCAACCTGAAGATTACTAGAGTTGAAATATTTCTCTTAACTAGTTCCTTTCAAAACACATACACTGGATGATTTAAGCAAGCATACTTTGTCTTTTTTCTGTCTTACTTTAAACTCATTTTTCTAAATATATGGATTAAACCCATCAAAATCTTATGACATAGGTCCATCTGTTTTGGATTCATTGTTAAATTAGCCTGTGAGATTTTGATGATCAATAAATTACAAAATGCAAAAGATCACATCCATTTCAGAACAAGGTTTAGAATGTAGAATCATTGTTTCCTGTTGTAGCCCTTAAATTTCCATCATCCAATCAGTTGTCTAGGTTTGCTGAAACTTCCCACATTTAATCACAGGGGTATGTCCTTTTCTCTCTACTTGCATGACTCCCATCATCCCTTGCCTAGATCTCCTTGATATAATCCTAATTGCCTGCTTCTAGGAAGGAAGGCATATAACCCTTTGTAGTCTCCATTTCACTTTTTAAATGCTTGCCAGTCATTACTTTAAAGATCAGTTCTAGAATTTTCCCAGGAATCTAAATCAAGCTCACAAAATTATGGGTCACAAACTCTGTTTTTCTTTTCTTTTCTCTTCTTTGTCCCTTCCTTACTCCCTTCCTTCCTCCCTCCCTTCCTTCCCTCCTCCCTTCCTTCCTCCCTCCCTTCCTTCCTCCCTTCCTTCCTTCCTTCCTTTCTTCCTTTCCTTTATGTTTTTGAAGATTGGAACAGCATTTGCACTTTTCCAGTCTTGGGATTCCTGTTTGGTTTTCCATGACTTTCCAAGATCCCAGAGGACAGTCAGGAACAGATTTAGGATATGTAGCCAAGTCGTCTGTCTCCAAATTCAATGCTATTTCTAGAATGTTCCCTTTTGTACACACTATCATTTTGGCTTTGGTCCATTTTGTCAAATGAGATTATATTTATAAAATGCTTAGCATAGTGCCTAGCACATAGTAAGTGGTATATAAATGCTTATCCTCTTCCATTTTGCCCTCTTCCTTCTACCTTTTTCCTTCCCCAATTTTCTTTGTGCCATGCTGATTTTTTCTGCCTGCTGACCTGGCCTGGTTTCTATTGCTAATTCATCACTGTCTGCCATGTTCAGTGGTCATCCATAACCTTGCAAGAATGGTTACTGGATGCCATTTAAGGGAAAGAGGGAGTTCAGCAAGTATACAAAGGGAGGGGGAGATGAGGGTGGATGTTTCAGGCATAGAGGACAGCAAGATCAAAACAGCAGAGGCACAAAATTACTGATAGGTTTGAGTAGCAAAGAGATGTCCAGCTTGGCTGGAGTATAGAGTATGTTCTGGGAGGCTTCTTTGAGATGAATCTGGAAGAGTCTGCTTTCAATATGATATTAAATATATTCACCCAGGCCAGAATATATTGATATATCAATTGATTTTCTGCCTCTGAGTTGTCCACATTCACAGATTAAAGCCAAATAACAAACAGGTATGGACTTTCTCCACTGTTGATTAGATGGTTCTAGTAAGCTTTGAAGAGTACTTTGGATTCTCATACCTTGTCTCTGTTCCATGTCTATTATTAATATTGTTTTATTTATTCTATTAAGAAAAAGTAAAGAACCTACCACTCTAAATTTTCACATCATACCAGAGTGGGCAGGTATATAACTGAGCTGGTGGATGCAGTATTAGATACAAGATTTTAGATTTTGATCAGGAAGAAATGAACAAGAGTTTTGCCATAAGCAGGAGGTGCAGGGGTAGAGATGTATTTCTTATAAAGTTTTATTCTTCTTCTTCCATTGCTCCTTTCCCTAAGGTAGTTCAGTTCTGTCTAACACCAATAAGAGGTATTTTCAAAATCTCCTTTTTCCCCCCAATACCCTTAAAAATTCCATAACTTCAATTCAATAAATAGTAAGTACCTTCTATGTGCCTGTGCTAAATGTTAGGGATTTAAAGATAGTAGAATTGTATAACAGATGGTTGGGTGGCACAGTGTATATGGTACTGGGCCTGAAATTAGGAAGACTTATCATCTTGAATTCAAAATCAGCCTCTGGTGTCCCTGGGCAAGTCACTTCACCCTGTTTGCCTCAGTCCGCTGTAAAATGAGAAGGAAATGACAAACAATTCCAGTCATCTTTCCTTTTCAAGAACACCTGAAACGGGATCACAAAAAGTCAGTTGGCTGTAATGATTGGATAAAAGAGAGGCATAACATCTACAAAGCAAATCAAAGAAAGACCAAAGAAGGAGAGAGCACTAGTAATTGGGGTATGTTTGAGAGTGGGGGTGGGGGATGGAGGCTAAGAAAGAGGAAAAAAAAGAAGAGGAAAGGAGAAGGGAAAGACAAATAGAGACAGGAAGGAGGGAGAGGCAGAGAGGGGGGAAGAGGAAAGATAGAGAGACAGAGATATACAGATGGATTGAAAGAGAGACAGGAGGACAAAGAAAGAGAAAGCATTTATGAAATGCTTACCATTTATAAGAACAACACTGTGATAAGTGGTGATGTGAATATAAGCAAGCAAGACAATCTCTTCCCTCAAGAAGCATCCATTCTAGAAGGAGAATAAATACAGGAGACGGGAGAGGGGGGAGCAATTGTACAAGGCACATAGTTTGGAGCCAATGGGTGGAAAGCAAGGTGACAACTTGATTCCACATAAGGTAAGGTGAAAGCTCCCCTAGCATAGCCCAGTCTAAGTATCTGGTGTTGAAGTGGTAACAAGTGGAATGGAAGAAGCATAATTCATAGACTAGACTTCAGGCAAGGAAGAGGTAAAGACAATGGCCAGAGTGAAAATATAATTTTTGAAGCAGGTGACCAGGAAAAATTCAGATGACCTCAGTGGATGCTTGAAGGTGTGTATGGGAGATGGTAGGTCAATTTGAAATGAAAGGTGGCATAATGGATACAGTGTTGGACCTGAAGTAGGAAAGGTTGCCCTCATCCTGGAGTTGGTGAAGGAAGATTAGTATAGAGATAAGGTTAGAAAAATCATTTTTGGGACGGCTAGGTAGTACAGTGAATAGAGCATTGACCCTGGAGTCAGAAAGACCTGAGTTCAAATGTGGTCTCAGACACTTAACACTTACTAGCTGTGTGATCTTGGGCAAATCACTTAACCCCAATTGCCCTGCTTTTCGCCTCCAAAATGAAAACAAAACAAAACAAAACAAAACAATAGTTTCTCAACAAATTATGGAGGGACTTCAAATACCAGAGAAAGTAAAAAAAAGATTTTATTACAGAGGTAATGGATATGCCTGAAAAATGTGTGGGCCAGGGTTTAATATGGTCAAACCTGAGACTTCAAATTTCTGACAATTGTGTGCAAGAAAGAGCTTAGAAACAGAGAAGGCAGTTAGGAGGCAATAGTAAAGGAAAAGAAACTTCAAAACGCTTTTATTTTTCTACTTCACACTAACTTCATACAATGCATTCTTAGCACTGTCCCTTAATTTCATCCTTGACCCACAAGTGGAGTTGGAAATGCCACCCTTCATTTACATATCACATAGTGTGACTATATGTTAGAAAATAACACACCTACCAAAGTTACTGGTTACTTTGTATCTGCTTGAAAACATGGCAGCTAAGAAACACTGTCTTGGGGCAGCTAGGTGGCGCAGTGAGTAAGGGCGCTGGCCTCGGAGTTGGGATGACCCGAGATCGAAATCGGCCTCAGAAAATGAGCACCCACACATAAATAATGACTAGCCATGTAACCTTGAGCAAGTTACTTAACCCCAATTGGGTTTTTTTTTTTTTAAAGAAGAAACACTGTCTTTCTTCAGATTTTATAAGCTTTTTTTTTCTTTTCTAAATTAAATTTTATGCTTATTTTGAGTTTACATCATTCATTTCCCCAAGATTTTTTTTTTTACAGGTTTTAAACAAATACTTTATTAACTTCTGTTTTACATCATTCATTTCCACCAGGTTTTGAGTTACAATCATTTTCCCCCCATTATTCCCCTACCCAACCTCCCAGAATAGCAGTCCCACAAGATATCACTTCCTCCAATCTGCTCTCTCCCATACCTTCTCCCATACCATCGACTTTTCCATTAGAGGAAGATGAATCTTTGTGTCCCAATGCCTGCACATCTTATCTCCCAATTATAGGCAAAAGAGTATTAATAATAGTATTTATATATATATTTGAAACATTTAATCTTACGACCTCGAATTTCAGATCCATTTCCTTCCTCCCTTGTCACCCATTCCTTCTTGGGATATAAGTAATTCAGGATATGTTGTACATGTCTAGCTATGCAAAACATTATCATGGTAGATATATTGTACAAGGCTGCTTATAATTCCCTCCCACTCATCCCACCCCCCACCTGGTCCATTCCCTACATGATCCTGTCCCTCTTCTATAGTGGGTACTTCCAACCTCCCCTTACCCCAAGGATGCCCTCCCATCCATCATCCCTCCTCTCATCCCCCTTCCCCTATCCTGCTGCAGGTTGAGATATCCCATTTAGTATGTATGTCATTTTCTCCCTGAACCAAATTCAATGTGAATGTGGTTTTGCCTTTTTAGCCTTCCTTATTCTCCCCCTCCTTTGCAACCACTTCCCCTCCATGAGATAGTTTACCCTACCATGTCTCTCCCCATCTCCTCTTGCCACTTTCCTCTCTCACCTCATAATTTCATCCCTTGAGTACTCTCCCTTCCCAACAAAATCAACCTATGCCCTCTATCCATATATAACTGTAACCATATACACACACATTCACATATGTATTCATATGACCACACCCCCTTCTTCCATTATTTTCATAGTGAGAAAGATATCATCAGTCACAGATATTGCTTTTCCATATAGGAATGTAAATAGTTCAACTTTGATAAGTTCCTTTTGATTTCTTTTCCCTGATTACCTTCTCAGGCATCTCTTACTTCTTGTGTCTGGATGTCAAATTTTCTATTCAACTCTGGTTTTTCCTCAAGAATGCTTGAAAGTCCTCTATTCCACTGAATGACCATATTTTCCCCTGAAACAAAATACTCAGTTTTGCTGGGTAGGTGACCCTTGGGTTCATTCCCAGTTCTTTTGCCCTCTGGAATATCATATTCCATGCCCTTCGATCCCTCAGTGTAGAAGCTGCCAGGTCCTGGGCTATTCTGATTGTGTTTCCACAATATTGAAATTGTTTCTTCCTGGCTGCTTGTAGTATTTTCTCCTTGATCTGGGGATTCTGGAACCTGGCTATAATATTCCTGGGAGTTTTCTTTTTGGGATCTTTTTCAGGAGGTGATCTGTGGATTCTTTCAACCTCTATTTTGCCCTCTGGATCTAAAACATCAGGGCAGTTTTCCTTGAGAATTTCTTGAAGGGTGATTTCTAGGTTCTTTCCTTGATCATGGCTTTCAGGTAGTCCAATAATTTTTAAATTGTCTCTCCTGGATCTATTTTCCAGGTCAGTGGTTTTTCCCATGAGATATTTCACATTGCCTTCTAATCTTTCATTTCTTTGGATCTGCTTAACAGCATCTTGATTTCTCATAAAGTCATTAGCTTCCATTTGCTCCAGTCTAACTCTGAAGGAATGAATCTCCTCAGTGAACTTTTGAGATTCTTTTTCCATCTGGCAAATTCGACTTTTTAAGGCATTCTTCTCCTCATTGCCCTTTTGGGCCTCCTTTGCCATTTGAGTTAGTCTATTTTTTAAGGTGTTGTTTTCCTCAGTCAGTCTGTTGACCCTCATTTCATACTTTTCCTGCATCCTTCTCATTTCTCTTTCTAATTTTTCCTCCACTTCTCTTATTTGACTTTTAAAGTCCTCCTTAAGGTCCTCTATGGCCTGCAACCCGCTCATGTTTTCCCCTGGGGCTTTTGGAGCAGGACTTCTGACCTCACAGTCCTTTTCCCGATCTATGCCCCCAAAATAGGAGTCTAGGGTTGCATTTTTCTGTTTCCTTTGCCTTGGCATGTTGCCACTTAATTCCTTGACTTTTGGGCTTGTTGCCACACTATGGCTTTAAGGCCAGATAGAGGAATTTTCGTCCCGAACGTGTGGGGGGCAACTTCCGTTTCTGGCAAGCTATAAACCCACCCACAACTTCCACACCTAGATCACAATCCAGATCCAGGGAGGTTAAAGCAAGAGCGATTACCCCCCAAGACTGATCACTGGATCTCCCCACGATTTGTAGGCTGGGAGCCGGAAATGCCTATGAAAACTACACAATGGCGTGTCTCCTCAGCGGCTTCTAGCCCCCAGGGGAGGGAGCTGACGCATTCCCCAAATACAGGTCCCAAAGTCCATAGGACACTAACCTCTTACTTTGTCCTAGGCAAGTCTATGTTGATAATTCTGGGGTCGCCACAGTTCCTGGTGTTCTGGGGTTCCTCCAGCCGGCTGCTGGCCCTGCCGCCCTGGGGCTAAAACCTCGGCTCACGTGGACCTGGGCTCGGCTCGGCTCCTGCGCTCTGTGCTCTGGGCTCTGCGCGCTGCCGGCTCCCAGACCGCTGCGCTGGTCCTTCCTGCAGGGTGCTGGGCTGTCCTCAGCGGGAGGTTAGCTTCTCTGTGTCGTTCTGTGGGTGCTGGGGCTCCAGAAGTTTTTCAGAGTCCTTTTTTACATAGTTTGTGGAGAATCTGGGGGCAGAGAGGCTTGGACTAGCTGTTTCTACTCCGCCATCTTGGCTCCGCCCCCCCATTTCCCCAAGATTTTGAGTTACAAATTTTCTCCCTGTATTTACCCTCACCACCACCCCAAAACAGCTATCGCACTGTATACCCCCTCCGCCATTCTGCTCCCCCTATATCTCCCCCCATGCCTCCTCTGACTTTCCAGTAGGGCAATATGTATCTCCATACT